>JBBMOE010000017.1:9430372-9657029 GCA_037975065.1 Chaetodon trifasciatus | reverse complement strand
TATATATATATATATATATATATATATATATATATATATATATATAGCATCTTTCCAGGTTTGCATGTAGTGACGCAAGGACAGAAGTTCAGTAACACACACAGACATAATCAAATATGGAGATTTGACCCAAGTTCACTCATACATGATTGTTTCTCAACTCTTGTGTGTTCTCTTATCGGTGCCAGATAACAAAGTCTGTGTCAATGACATTCCTGAGAGGACACACTCAAAACCAACCAGCTTTATGGCATCAGCAGAAATTTATGTGACAATCAATGATATGTTCAAAGGAGTTAGTCAATAAGTAAACAATAAGGAACAATATAGAGACACAAACCTAATCTTTTGGGACTCCTGGTCAGTTTAAATGACCTGTTCTTTCTCATTACCTTCTCTTCTGCTGAACTTTAATCAAACTGCTCTCCCTCCTCCTGTGTACACTCAGCCTTTCTATCCCCAGATGGTCTTTTAAAGGTCCTGATTATTCCCATACTCTACAGAGAGTCATCTCAGACACGCCAAGTGGGCCAACCACATGCCAAAGTGTTGCATCACCTTTCCTGGTGTAGCTAGGGCAGATTTGGGCCCAGCTAAAAGAATTTTTATGGGACTCCTTCCCTGCAGAACAGACTGTGACTATCAATTCTGTCGTCATTTTGTGTGCGCAAACGAGTGCACAAATGTCAGAGTTCGTTTGGTGGGAGTCAATATTTATCATCCAAGTGGCCTTTCACCCTCTGAGAGGCCAGCGGCACAGTGTGCACCGATCACACTGATTGTGTGCTAATTTAATTTCGCTGACTGTGGATGAAAAAAGATCTCAACATGTTTGCTGTGGTCAAAACAAGCCGCTATCTTAAAGTAAAACACGACGATCAAATGTTTATCAGTGCCTGATGTGTAAATAAGTCAACTGAGAACATTTCTATGGAGGCTACTGCCTGCCACGTGACATCAAGTGTCAGCAGCAGAGGGAATATTGAATAAAACGTTAAAGTTTCAGTTTTTTCCAGAATAGTGCACCTGTGCCAAGTATGACATAACAGAGCTCAACCTCCTACTTTGTCAGTTACAGCAGTCAGTCTCCATGTCCAGTATCTCACAAGTGATAAAACCTCAAGATTCAATCCTCTCCATATGCACTGATTTGTCCAAGAAGGGCAATGTAAGTTCTCATAAGTCACGACTTTCCTCTTCAGGGGATGAGGAAGAGGAGTACATACATTTGCTTTAACTAGTCTTATCCTACAAAAGTAAGAAAGCCAGTGACCCATTATGTCACATGTCACAGGCATCTTATGTCAGTATGAACCGCTTTCTTGTCCAAGTTCAGCCATTCTGTCGTGTCCCTACATGATGGCTTGTTTGCATTCTGAGCAGCCTTTACATAGTCTTATCACTCAGTGAGATAAAGACATGTAGCATTGCCACCCATGATACATGTACATACATGCAGCCTGGCATTGGAATTTTCTGGAAGGAGTAAGATAATGTATTGAATAAGACTGTGCAGGAGCTGTGATAAAACATATTATGCATAAAAGATTGTAGACTTTGCAAACACTCATATGCTGACTTGCTTTATTATTTGATACTTACTTACTACTTTTAGTATATGTTATCACTCTTTAATGTAACTATTAAAATATTTTAAACATAAGGATGTCTTGACAGGATATATAAACTAGATCTATCATGTTGTCTCTTGTTGCTCTCCTTTTGTTCATACCTTCATCTTTAAGCTTTAATGGTTATTTCTTGTGAGTATGACAGTGCTGTTGTTTTGTTGGTAAGGCATTCTTAAGCATTATAACCTTGTCACAACAGTCCTGAAAAGGCTGCTTTTGTTTCTCACTCTGGCCTAAGAAAAAAGGAAAAGCAGCAAATGAGAGAAAGTGGGGATGGGTTGTGGTTAGGGGGCTGAGCTCAGTCGACTGGCAAAGAGCTGCACACCATGAATAGGTGAATGGCCGCTGCTTCTCTCTTTACTACCTCCCCATTTCCCCCTGCTCTCAGCCCATTGGTCTGGTCTCCCTCTCCCCCTTAATCTACGTCCTTGTTCTCTCTCTCTTTTTCTCTCTCTCTCCCTGAAAATGGCCAATACTCAGGACTGCTGCCGGTTGCCACTACCCCTACTCTGATTCTCAGTGAACAAGAGAACAAAATGTCTGACAATGCACAAACATCAGAGTGCTGAAGAAGTTAAAACTCTTTACACAGGAGGATATGGTCCAGAGAGTGAGAAAAGAGGACAAATCTGACAACTGCTAAAGGACATGTACAAAATCAAAACACACATCACAGAAGTGGGAGGTGGAGTGCGAGAAAGAATCTGGAAAAACGGGTGGACAAGCTATGCTAGACATGGTGGACTTTTGCCAGAGAGGAGGAACCACGGAACACATGATACTCTTTAATACATGCATGAAGTCAAAGTCAAGCACATATCCATGCACTTATACACTTGACGACCTTCTTTAACAAGGGTACACAGAGGGACATATGGCCCATTATATATAGACCATACACACACCCATGCAAACACTGTTATCACTGTCATGGTGGCAGCAACACTCATGAAGGACCAAAGAAAACTCACCGCCTTGAGAAATGCACTTGAGAAATAAGTTTAAAACTAATCAGAAGAGGTGAATTGTAGGTAAATACGATGACAGAGACGACATATGCTCTGCAGGTAATGTGAAAATCAACCTGAAGACACTAAATTTGAATTAGCAAAATGTAGATGAACATTGATGCTGTTTATGCATAGATTTTAGATGTTTGTCTCTGGTTTTTGTCATTACAAATCATCCTTTTATGTGTGTATTTGCTTCATTTTAGTGGAGCTACTCTCTCACACAAATAGTGCGCACGCTGCCCACACACACGTTCATAATGGCTCTTTCCGGGCATCTTCCAGGACACTGTAGTTAACCATCTACAGGTCAATTCTGGGCACCCAAGTACCCGGACAGCTGTAAGGGAGGAGATGGTCTACCAAGGTCAATATTAGCCCATTATGGTGTTATATCAAAACCTTTCAACAAGCTGAGTGTGTCTGTCTTTGTGTTTGTTCATGTATGTCTGTGTTTGTAAAGACCAAGTTGAATGTTTGCTACAGGAATAGTTTGATATTTTGGAAAACACACGTACTTGATTTCTTTTGAAAATTTGATGAGAGGATTGATATTTCTTTCATGTCTGTCTGTAAGATATAAAGCTACAGCCTGGAAGATAGTTAGCTTAGCTTAGCTTAGCTTAGCTTAGCTTAGCTTGGCGCAAAGACTGTAAACGAGGGGAAACAGCTAGCCTGGTCAAAAACAGAAAAACAACCTTAAGGTTACAAATTTTATTCAAATGTCAAATGCATGAGAAACATTTAAATATGTAACACATTTAATTACATAATTTACAACAAAAAGTACAAAAATGTTTTTTTTTTAGAATATAGTTTAAAAAAGTACTGAAGTTTGAATTGATATTTGGTTTGGATTAAGTTTGGATGAGTCTTCGACCTCAGTGGTAGTAATGCTCTTGGGAGAGTTAAACATTACTGCCAGTTGATTGGCTCTTTTCCCCCCACAGTTCCAGCTCCTACATCGTCTTTCCCATCTGTGTTGCAGTAGTAGGTGACAGGGTCGGGGCCATGTCCAAATGAGCCCCATGATTGGTGGAAAGGTAAGATGGTGGTGGGCTCTCTTTGATTTGAGCCTCCACCATCAATATTAGTGATTACATGAGAATTTGATGCAGAGATGCTGCTATATGTCACTACAGTGCTGGGATCTAGGACACTGGCATTGCTGGGAGCGATGGCGTTGCTATTGGTTACAGAGTTGAGGACATTGTCTGCTTTGCTGTTGTTGCTTGGCATTCCCGGGAGGCCAGAGGAAGAAAAGGTCCGAGCTGGAGCCTGGAGCGGGAGCAGATTACTGCCTGTGTTGGGCATGAGGTTGGTGGGACGACTGAGAGCCAGACGCTGGGTGAGGAGCTGGTGCTGCAGCCTCCTGTCGGTCCAATCCTCTTGAGGCTGCCGATGGATCTTCATGTGAGCATTGCGGGACTTGATTTTGTAGAACATTCTGGAGCAAGGACAGAGGAAAGAGAAAGACAGGACTGAAAATGAAGACTTGGAAATCGAAACCATCTGTTGGCTCGCCCTGAAGCCAAACACAGAGACAGTTCCTGTTGGAGCTCCCTCTATTATTACTGGTTGTACTTACTTGCCACACAGCTTGCAGGGGAAGAAACTGGCCAATGAGGGCACAGGAGGCGCCTCCTCCAGTCCAAACTGTCTGTTCACTGGCTGACAGGTGGGTGTTGTCTATGAAAACAGAGCCAATTGTAAGCTTCCACACAAAACTCTATATTCTTTCTGATGTCTAGCACACTACTCTGTTGTGTTTGTTTCTTTCGTGAGGATCAGAATGCATGACACAGTGGAATCCACAGAGTGTCATGGGAATAGACAAATCACCACAGGAAAAGAGAGACAGTCAGAAAGAGGATGAGAAGGAAAGCAAAAAGGCTGGTATTGATAAAACACAAACTAAAAGAAGCATCAGTGGGCTGCCAGACTCAGCTGGGACATCATGACAAGAGGCAAAAAGATCTAAACACTGAATCCCAGACTGCTTCTCTCGGGTGTTTCTTACACTTTTCTGCTCCTCCATCTCTCCATGCCTGCTCTCCTCCTCCTTCTGTTTCTTCTGCTTGTCCTGGAGCTTCTTGCTCAGGTAGAAAAATTCAATACACTGGCACACAGTTTTAGTCCTCACCTGCAAAATGCACACACACAAACACAGTGAATACTCAGAACCTGCACACAGGGTGTTGTGGACGGGCGGTGCACTCTTGGTAATCTCATAAATGCGTAAGATTGAATCAAGGCAACCAGTAGATGTGGTGTTTAATGACAGCTTGCAAGTGCAGTCAATCAAATTATAGACCACAGATGCAAGATATACAGTAACTGTTACCTTCAGGTGACTCTAAAGGGAGTTAATGAGCTGACAGGGAGTGCCATCGCTCATTCTAGCTAATAGCTGGTGAAACATACTGTGGTTTCTTGGCATCTCTTAGCAGAATACAACTGGTTTAGCACAGTTATCAACCCTGGCAAATGGTTGAATGCTACTGTGTATTATTTCAATTAACTGATAATAAAATCCACCAAAATATAAAAAGAAATAGCTGCAGAAACAGCTAGAGATGATATATGTGTGTACATACATGTCATTTTTACACCAGGGCACACACAGATCAGAGAGAAAGCACTGAGAGGGTAACCACTAAAAGAATGCAGCATAAATCACAAGCAATGCATGAATAACAGTGGTACCATTTTCTGTATGAGTGAGAACTCTTTTCCGAAAGTTCCCAGAGCTGCACTGAAGAGATTCTTTTCACTGTCTGTCCAAAAGTCACTACCTACAGTGAGAGAGAGGGGAGGGCGAGGAGAAAAGAAAGCATGAGAGACAATGAAAAGAAACACTAACAGGTCATCCTGCAATGCATGACTTGCTGCAGTGCCAAGTAATGCAACCCCTGAAGTGGAATGAGTCCTGCAGCTCAGGCGATGATGAGTCTGACACCACTGTGATTGTCTGCTTTAACACTGTAACTTGTATAACTTGTATAATTTAACATGTAAGGGGTTTTAGACATTTAAATATTATTAAGTTGTTCCCAGGCATCCCACCTGAGTGGACACTATTATGCAGAACAATATCCACTCTGTATTTCAAATGCTTTTTGGTGGATTTAAATGCACCGCAGAGACAAAGAGAGAGGGGCGGTGTCAGGAGGTTTGGGCTTCTACAATGGCTGCTTTTGTATGTGCAGTGGGACTGTTTGCTACTTTGCCGACTCACATTTTGACTTCTCTTCCTACTTGTGTTGCAATTTGATTTGAATTCACCTAAAAATCTTGACAGGGTGACAGTGGAGTTAAAAATCAAAGTTATCTGAACATCAGATGATAATTCAGGAATGATCCTTTATCAGGCTTACAAAAGGCAAGAGCTAGAGTGAGGTCAAAGGTCAAAGGGTTACCAGAGTAATGGTAGTCTCCTGTTGGCGAGGGCTGTGAGAACAGCAGCATCTCCAGTGTGGCCTGCACAGGAGAGAGGGATGGAGGAGGTAGAGAACAGAAAGATGAGGCATGCAATGGTTCTGAAGAGAATTAGCTGCATATGAATGAGAAAGAAAGGAAGGAAGAACGAAAGAAAGAAATAACAAAGAGAATAAGTAGGTGACTGATGATGCATGGAAGTAAGTCGTGATGGATGGAGGAATGATGAAAATGATGGACTGCGTGCACAGTAAAAGAGCAAGTGAAGAATGAATACAGAACGCAGTCAGTATTACCATTGTGTTCCCCTGACAGTAGTGCAGGCAGTGCAGAGCCAGCTCTATGTTACTGCCCCCTCCTGGTAAACAGCTGGAACGACACATGGATAACAACTTCTCCACTATGCGCACACACACACACACACACACACACACACACACACACACACACACACAGACATTAGCATAACAACCAATGAACAAAATTTTTATTTCCAGGGTGTGTCTTCCACAAGGGTCTATCTAATATTTATCCATCATACAGTTCATTAAAGGTACAATAAAGTATTTTATTCATTTTTTGGCTTTCTAGATTTATTTTCTCTTGTTGCTTTGATCCTTGAACTTATCAGTTGCTTGTAATGCTGTGTGAGAAGTCACTGACATTTTCTGTGCAATTATTACTTAAGGCTTGTATATTTAAAAAAAAAGGGGGGGGTCACAGAGCTCTACTCTGGCACGCCATTTACCCTGATCTTCTGGGTTGGTGCTCTCCTCCAGCTTGTCCCACGGTTTCCAGAGCAACTGTTCTTGAGGGGATTCCTCCTCTGATGACCACACGCCCGGGTTATCGCCACCTACAAGGCATGGAGGAAGTTCTGCCTGGAAATCACGACCGACGTTGACACACCTGAAGAGGAGGAAAGAAGTTTTAGAAGTGTATTATTTTATTTGTGTGTTTGAATCTGCATCAAAATACTCATGATAATAGCCAGTCATGGAATGCATTTGCCAGATTTAATACCTGATGCTGTACCCTGTCTTGTACTAATGATAAGTGTTTAAAAACACACTCTTGAACTGACACTTGGATCTAGATCTTCATGGCCTGGCTCTTCAGCATGTTTTTGAGACATCACACTGACAACAAAGCGTAAACAAACAAGAACGAAAGCAACTTTTCCTTCAGCATTTCACTTACGGTAACACACCACCCTCATCTTCTTCTCCACAGGCTGCTTCCTCCTCTCTGTGATGGAGAGATGAGAGTGAAGAGTACAGCCCCCTCCCCTTGCGCACAGGATTGAGGAGGGGTCGGGGAGTGTAGTGGCCCCTCTTTTGACCTCTGCTGGAGTGGAGGATACTGGGAAAAGGAGTTCCAGTGTAGTTTGGGGCCACTTGTTGCTGTAAGAACACAAGCAAAAAGGATTTACTGAAACAAAGTATTAAAACAATGACACCTAACATGTTTTTTTTGGTGGTTTGGAGGAAACTGTGCAGGCATCTAAAATGTTTACCTAAGCTAATGATTACAATTCAATTTCCATGCCTTAAATACAGAGGTGGTCTGTGACATATTTAGCACAGCTTGGAAGCAGCTCACCTAGCTCCGTCAAAGGCAAATAATGTTTCAAATGTTTCACCAACTCCAAATCTGTCACGTTTACACACTTGTCTAAAAATAAAACCCGGACTAAGACTGTGGTTTTACGAGCAGCAATGCAGTTGGAACATCATTTCTTGACAAACAGCCATTTTTGTTTCCACCCACTGTGTCCTAACAGCTTCTCGAGCAGCAGCAAGCGTTGCCTCTTCTCTGCTCCTGGGTTTTGCTGATGGGAGAGTGACGACAATGCGCAAACCTAGCAAACCCACTGTGAAACTGTGGCTTCTGAGATGCAGTGGATGTTGATGAAGAAGAGTGTCATAAGCACAATGTTGTGTTTTTACATTTCTAATTTTTTTTTTTTATTCTGGATAAACTCATAAAGTCTGTACTTTTACTTTTCTGGACACAATTAATAGATGATTTTATTTCCACCAAACAGAGGTTGTTAACAGAATAATCCCTCCTGACTAATAAAGAAAAAGGCAAAAACGAAAGAGAAGAACTAAAGTATGACCAAGAAAAAAGACGGTAAAGACCCACTGACCAAAGTGTGAGGTGATAGAAAGTTCATCCCCATTCATTTTCTATGAGACATGAGCAATTTCCTTCATAAGACATTGCGGGATTCCAGGTGTCTTACTGAAACCGATTTGCTGAAAAACCGATAACGAAAAAGTGACGTAGGTAGTGAGAAGATTTTGTTGCATTTTCTGGGATCCTTCGAAAACCAACTACTGCTTAACACAACATCACATAAACTCTGTAAGAAAGTGCATCTTGCTCATTTACACAATGAGCTTGCGAGTGCTGACACGGCCCCGAGTGATTGGCAGCGGCAACATTGCCCGATATGTTCGCATTCAGTGGCTCTTCTCCATCTCCTGCTAACATCTGCATGCTAACATGCCTGCAATGACAATGCTCATATGCTGCTATTTAGCAGGTGTAATGTTCACCATGTCATATGTCATGTCATGTCATAGCTTAGCATGTTAGCATGCAAACATTTGCTAATTAGCACTAAACAAGTAGTTACTTGGTGATATAATATTGGGCAGAATTGTGCATGGCTAAAATCATATTAAGCCATCGAGTGGAGGATATGCATCACCCAAGCTGGACCTCCTTTTCTTGTCTTGCACTCATACACAAGCATATTTCCCCAAATGTCAAATTGTTTCTGTGAGTTTGCTCAAATTGTTTTCTGTGGTGAAAAATGGTAGAAATGCTGTGGCGTACCTGTAGGAGTGATTGAGTCTGATTGGCTGGTCCATTCTTTGCTTTATGGCTCACTGTGTAAGGGGCTATCTTCTCTGCTGCCTCATAATGTTGGCCGGAAAGAAGAGATGGATGAAAGGGAAGAGGAAAGGAGGGATGGAGGGATGGAACGTTGGAGGGACTGGGTGAGTGGAGCGAAGTGAGGAATGAGGACTCTGCAGACTGAGGGATGTTGTGTGAGGCTGGAAAAAAGAGAGGGGGGAGGACAGGAAAACAGAGGTGAGTCATAATGTTGTCAATGCACCATAATGGACTGCACTGTAAAACTGCTTGATCATTCTTAGAGTGGGCGAAAGTCAGACAAAACAAAACTTAAAGTCACTGTCATCTGTGCCAACAGGAAAGCGTTACGCCAGACTGACAGAATGTGTTGATCTGGAAACGCTAGTTCATTCTTGTGAAAACCCAAAAGCACATAGACAGTAACTCAGGATATACTCTGTGCTGCTTGTCACACGTGAACATTTCGTTTTACACATGGTGTTAAAA
This sequence comes from Chaetodon trifasciatus, assembly GCA_037975065.1. Lineage (NCBI taxonomy): Eukaryota > Metazoa > Chordata > Actinopteri > Chaetodontiformes > Chaetodontidae > Chaetodon > Chaetodon trifasciatus. The sequence continues at coordinate 9,647,575 of JBBMOE010000017.1, read as the reverse complement.
GGTAACAAAGATGTCTGTTACAAACAGTTTCAGACGAGAAAATGTTAAAAGTGAAAATGTGATTTGCATACGGGAAATGGGAAATTTCATATGCTCACCTTCGAAAACCCACATGTCCCGTAAATTTACATGTGGGTATTAACCTGTGGCTTTTTCTGCAAGGGGGGGAATGAAGTTCACTTAACATATATTTAATGTTTAAGTACTCAGTCTATCTTGGGGCTTTTTTTCTTTCTCAATCAGTTATCTTCTCAGATTATAGACAGATTATATTCTTTTTCCCACTATCAGACTGTCATTCACAGAAATGCACACCAAAAACCTTACCTGTTATGTTGCCATAGTCACAACCGTGAGAGGATCTCAGGTTGACCTCAACATTGCTGGGCTCGCCTGATGACTGTGGAAAGCCTTGTGCCAGCAGTGGAAACTTCCATACCATCCCAGAGGAATGGATAGATGGGAGAGTCTGAAGGCGGGAGGTGAAAAACTGGAGCGCGCCAAGTGATTCTCCCCCCTGGGACACTGAATGTCCAGTGCCTCCGAGTGCATTGGGAGAGTCCATTTTGGAGGGTGAGTGGGAAGGAGGAGGTAGAGGTGTGGGAGGAGGACTGAGAACAGAAGACATGAGGTGAGATGATGTGGGAGGAGAGGGCAAAGATGCAAGAGAGGGGTGAGTGGGTGAAGAGGATGAGGAGGTAGGGAAGTGGGTGTCTGAATCAAAAGCACAGCTGTGCCTTGACTTGACCAATCCAGAGCTTTCTCCTCTCCCGAGCCCAAAGTCCCAGATCTGTCCAGAGGTATCCCCGCTGGGGATCATTGGGAATCTTCTCTTTCGCTGGGAGAGGAACGCCTCAGAAAAGGAGTCCAGTTTCTGAGTGTACGTACCACTGCTGATGCTGACAGGTGATCTCTGCGGGACGCACCCTGAGGCCAAGGTGTGGGTGTCTGCTGTTCCTCTCCACTTGCCCTCTCCGGTCTGACTCAAGGGGGAGACACTGAGCCAGGGTCCTTCAACCTCTGCTTGTTGGAAATGATCCTCACCTGAACCACAGCTGGACCCATAATCTTCTTCTCTTCCTGAGTAATTATCACTCACTCTTGAATCGGTCCTACAATACTCTACACTGCTGTCACTGAAGCTCCCTGCCACACTTCTGTTGTAGGAAGTAGTTTGCTTAGTAACTTGGCTAACATTAGCCTCTCTATTGTAAACTGTTTGGCTTTTAGCCTCATGGCTAGCATGACCATAATTTCTGAAGTTTGCTCTGAGTATGCGCCTGACTTCTTCCTCATTGCCACAATTCATGGTGTAAAAAACATCACTTGTGTTAGTGTAGCAATCACCTTTACTACCAAAAACATCTGCGGTGCTTTCACAACTCTCCCCGTCTTCCCAAACTTCCTCCTTTTTGCTACTCCCACACCAATTGTCAACAAAATGGCTGCCTATCCCGCTTTCTCCATCAAGATGGACTCCCAAGTTAGCATCTCCATCCAAACTGCTACAGCTTGTGTTTAGCAAACCTCTGTCACCTCCACTGCTTGTCCTCCTTCCTCCAGATGAGGTGCTTGAAGTTGGAAAGGAGGTTGTGGATTCTTCCTCTCTAGTTCCATAATGCTCCAGTGGATCTAGGGCAGGCTGAGAGGATGGGTATCCCAGTTCAGGGCTTTGAAGGCTGGGAAAGGTGAGGTGAAAAGATGGGCGATGGTGATGGTGTTGGAGGTTGGGAAAGGATTGGGTGGATGACTGGTTATTCATGATGGCTCGCTGGGTGTAGCTAGTGTGCCTGCAGGAGACAAACAGAAACATAATACATGGAGTATGAATGAACAAAGATGAAATCATGTCATTCCATTCGCAGTATTTTTTTTAACTACTACCAACTCAACAAAGTAGACCTGTTACATCAAATTCTGTGACCTCATTTTGCTTTATTTGGATTTAATGGTTTTATTAAAGTCAAAGTTTATTAGCTGTTACCAGGCATGGTGTCTTTGTACTGTTTAGATTCAGGCTCACAAATTTTAATAGCTGTAGATTTCAGTGTACAAATATTCATGATCAATGAAATTCAATGACAGTAAAGGGTTACAGTAACCTTGTGACAAAGGCCTGTGAGTCCAGCAGATGTAATCTGATAGCTGAAGTATTTGTTCTCTATGGACAGGCCTATAGCTACTGCTGCCATAACTATCAAACATTTTGACCCCGTCTACGGTGTAAAATTTATATCTGTGCAGCTGTCAGAGAACAATGGTGGCACATTTTTTGCTAACAGCTGCGATCAAAATGGGCTAACAGGCTAACAAGGCTAGCAAGGGTTTATAATCAGTCCCTAAAGGGTTTGCTTGCATATTACTGTCTGTGCTTTACCTGAAATTAATTAGCATTTATTATTACATATAACATTTATGTATTAATAGTAATGGCGTCTTTTAAAAAAAAAAAAAAATCCAAATCAGACTCGGATTAGCAGTTTTTAGCATCCTTATTCAAGCTAACACAGTCTGTGCCTCGACTGACGCTATTTGGCTTCGTTCTCCTTCGAAAAACAGGTGAGAAATTACCAGTGGTGATTGGAAAAGTATGAAGAAAGACGCACGTGTGCCAGACTGCTGCCGCATGAGATGGAGAAGCTAAAGAGAAGCTAATTTTGCAAGGAAACACAATGTTACGTTAAACATACCCATTGCGAGCGCATCAGTGTTGGGCAAAACCTTTTTCTTTTTTGTCTTCACTATGATTGACGACATCATCTCCTTCATAAAAACGGTGTTTCAAGAGCTTGTTAGAAATTCTCTTGAAGCACAGACATTTGCATTGCATTGCAGTAAATCTTTAATCGCCGCTGTTGCTTTTCTTTCTTTCTTGAAACCACATTCTGCTGTAAATAGGACACTGAGTGAGTCAGAAAGAGAAAGAACGAAGGAAGATGAGATGAAGATACAAGTACGCTGCGTTTTGAGGTTGTTTTTTTTACCAGTTCTTGGTGCTTAATTTCCTTTTCACATATGTTCGTCTTCTGTTGTTCATGTTTTCGGGTCCTTGTTGTTCTTCTGATTTTCTTCATCATCCTCGCTGACTTTTCTCGCTCTTTCGCTCTCCACTGTCTCGAGTGCTTGTCTAATGATTTCCCCCTTCAGATTTTCAACCTCTCACACACTCTTTCCTCTCTCTCTCTCTCTCTCCCTCTGTCTCTGTCTCTCTCTGCTGTGTATTCTTTGACAGTACGCACACACACACACACACACACACACACACACACACACACACACACACACATCTGTCACACAGTGGACACACACACAACCACTGAGATCACATACAGCCTTTTTCACACACACACACACACACACTCATTTAGTCAGTCAGTTACTCACTGAAACGCACGTACATGCACACACACAAACACACACTCTGACTTTCTCACTCACACACACACACTTGCAGGTGTCAGAAGGGACCAGCGGGTAGTGATGTTGCCTCTCTGCCTTTTCGTCGTCGTGGTAACCACATCCTGAGGAAACAAACGCTGACGGATCTCCCTCCTTTCAGCTATCTTTATCTCTCTGCCCCCCCCCCCATCTCTCTGTCTCTCTTTCCGTCTCTTTGCCTGTCTTTATCTCTCTCGGTGTCTCGCCAACTTTGTTTTCTCCGTCTCTTTCCTGTCCTGCCTTTATTCTCCTTTTGTTTGCTGGCTTTTCATCTCTCTGCTTGCCTCAGTCTTTGTGTCCTCTCTGCTTCTTGGTGTGCATCTTTTCTCACGTCCCACCCCCTTTTTGGGACTCTTTTTTTTTTTTGTAGTTCTTTTTCTGTAGTTTCTTTCTTTTTGAAGACATTCATGCTGAGGTTGAGTGACTACAACACTCAGGGATGTGCTCAGATGCATTAAATCTTAGAAACTTTTTAATTAGCATTTGCAACAAATGTACTTGTTACACCATTAGTTCCATAAATACACATTTATTAGGCAGGTTGTATGTATAAAGTGATACTTTGGTTGACCTTTGTAAAGTTTGAGACTGCGTATAAAAACAATTCATGTATATGTCTTTCAGTATGTGTGAATGTACATGCGTACATCTTTCTGTGGCTACATACAGTACATTTTGTAAGTGTGTGTATGTGTGCGTGTGAGAAAGAGAGAGGGAGAGAGAGTGTGTGTGTGTGTGTGCAGAGGCAGTCGCTTAGATGTTTACCAGATCAAGATTCTCCGGCAGAGTCAGCTGACAGGAAGTGAGAAAGAATGAAACAGGAAGGAAGACGGCGACAAACGATGAGGTTCAGGGAACCCTCTAAACACCCTGCAGCCCCACCTACACACCCACCCACTCACCCACCACACACGCATACACACACATGCTGATATGCTGTTTTATATCTTTGTTATGTCATATAACCTTAAAACGCCTACTCACACATGCACATGTAACCTCAAGCACAACCGCTGACAGGTCCACAAGTCCATCGGCAACTTCAATAACTTCTGCAACACACACACACACACACACACACACACACACACTCACACGCACACACACACACACATATATATATATATACACACATAGATGCACACACAAGGCTGTTATGTACAGACAAGACAGTTAATGATCAAGCAGTCTAAATAAAATTAGTGATGCTAAATTGAAGTGAACACTAATCCTGCTTCAGCATCCAGCTTCCTCATACACTCACTGACTTGTTATCTGTGTTGAAAAATTTATTAGAATGTAAAAATCCTCCATTACTGTAAAAGAAAAAGTCCAAAAGACATTTGAAGGACCTCATTTTAACCGTCCAATCAAATTCTTTCCATAGCTGACTCCTAACTGTGACATCTAAAACGCATGTTTTCCAAGGTGTCATCCACTGTGGTATTCCGCTCCAGGTCCCATTGTGCTTTCAAACATAGAGCGTTATCTGACGTGTCTAACATCAGCTTTTTGCACATATGCTGTATTACTTTTTTTGTTGATGCAAGGTGCTCAAACAGATGTTTAAAATGGGGTTGGAAAATGGTTGGCTCTCCTTTAATATTATCCCAGCCTGTCTGTTTTGTGATATGCAACCTAATTTGTTGATATCTACATATTTTAGGTCACTTGAAGGTGTGTGTTGGAGCAGTGAAAAGGATTGAAATGTATTTATGTCAAACATCTGGTTGATCATATTCAGCCCATCTTTTATAAACATTATCACACATCAGACTTTCAGTGTGTGTTTGATCCATACATTATTAATTTAAACTGTTGACTGATATCTTTATGATAAAATATTTCTTTTCACAGAGCTATGAAAATCTTGTTGAGTTGGTGCTAAAGTTGCCAGCTGATTGCTTCCTATTCATGCGGCCCGTTTCATTAGATTTGCAACATGAGATCTTTTTCTTCTCAACACATTTCACGCATCAACACAAACGCCGCGCTTGCAGCAACATGCATTAGCAGGTGAGAGCCAAACAAATGTATGTGCAATTTGAGAGAGACAAACATGACGCTGCTGCCATTTGACATCTGTGTGCAAGCAGTGAAATGGATCCTTGTTTGGATAAGAAAGTGTTTCAACCCTGAATGTGTTGATCGATCAGCATGTTTCAAATGAAATCCTCGAACAGATCACTCACTGGTAATAGTATGTACCTTCATCACGATTTCAGAGAGTGGACAAAGAGAGCGAGAAAAGGAACATAAGTGTGTGTGCCTGCGTGTTTTTCAGAGTCAGTCTGTGTGTGTGTGTGTGTAGGTGATCATGTTAATGCTGAGGTCACTTGTACAGTGTGACTACTTCTCATAGCTGGAAACCTCAGCATTAACATGTAGTATGGATAATAATGTGGTAACTACACAACCTGTCTGACACAATAACCTCAATATTAGCATAGATGATGACTTTGGTAATATTTTATTGATCTATTATATTAGAGGCTGGTACAGATACACTCACTACATTATATTTAATCAATGTATAAATCTTCAATTTTAAAATTTAATCTGAAGGTTTCCTGGGTAACACAAAGAGTTTGAACTGCTGTAAAACATTTTCTAACATCAATATAAGACATTTTATCTGTGTCAGTATATGAGTCATGTTTACATTGCTGTGGGTAGAAACCAGGAAGATAATGTTCTGCAATTTTCTGTCCTTACACCTACAGCCAAACAACATGCGGTTGATTGACAGCGAGAAGTACTATTATTTTATTGCTGCTCCAGAGTCTCCCAAAATTAGTAAGATTCCTGAAAAATGCGCGCTTAAAAGGCACCAACAGCTCACCCAACGTGAGGAGTACTGTTGAATTCAACGTGTCCAGTTAAAAATCCTCCACAGAAGGTCTTTAATCCTTCTCATTACAATTTAGTCACATATTTTAGGATAAAATGATCTCTTTTCAAGATATTATGATTAAATGAAAGAGGAAAAGAAGCGTTTTTGATAAAATCCTTCAAATGTATTCTCGCAAAGCTTCACTCTGCACTTCAATAAAGCAATAGCCTTCAGCAGCCTCGGCTGATCTTACAGTGATCGCACTGCTTAAAACTCGGCACATCTGACCTTCTTCACACCGTTGATTCTGACATGGTCGTCTGTGTCTCCCGTGCGTACGCATTTGCATACATTCCTGTTTGCGTGCGCACGTAACCTTGAGAAAACAACCGAATGAAAAAATGTGTGAATGAAAGGATGTGAGAGGGTAGAAGGGCCGTGCGGAGGAGTGTGTACGGGGGAGACGCTTCTCTAGTTTTCTCTCAAATTCAGCATAAAAACTTGTGGGAGCAGAGGAGGGGGAAAGAGAGACGCACTTCTGGACTTTTTCTCTCCACTCTTTGTTTTCTCCGAGTCTGCCTTCCGACACTGAGAGAACAAGTGGTGACTGGCGGGAACAGAGCGACTGAGTGGATGAGGGAGAACGAATGGTTGTGTCACTAAACAGGCTGTTAGCTGTAAGATAGCCTTGTCTAAGACCAGCGGTCCATCGATTATGCCGAGGTGTTTGGGGAGAAAGCTCAATCCCCCTCAGTAAACGTGATGTTAAGAGTCACATTCAAGATTTAAAAAACGTTATTGTCTAACACATAAGGACAGAACATTGTCTTAGGTTGAGGGCTCACAAGCAACAACAAAGACACAAACAGGGCCCTGATATGTGACGATGGTCCATGGACGCATGTGTAAGAGACAGCACAAGACAAGATCATGATGGTGTATAAAAATACTGAACACACAGAAGTGAAACTGCTACTGAAGTGCTCTTCGCACCAGAAGTAGGTGAGAGAGAATTTTGTTCCAAAAAGTCATCTTTGCCTTTAATGCCTTTTTACACATACGTCTGTGCGGTGAAATCTGAATTTCTGCATCTGATTTATGTTGTTTGCTTGTTGCTTGAAATTTAGGGTCAACATTTCAGCCGTCCACACACGCAAACACAAGATACACACCATAGGTTCACAACTTTGCTGTCGGGACCCCAGGCAGGTTGCAGGAGTTGCAGGAAAGTTCTGAGAGTTTTATGTATTCTCAGCTCAAAAATAATGTGGTTGGAAATATAGCATGTTTTCCTTTTGATGCATTTGGTGCTCTCACAAAAGACTACATGTGGGCCTGAAACAGCCTGACAAGCACTTTTGCATGTAGTACAAGATCACAGGCCAGAAAGTGTTCAGAGACCCTGCTGTGCGCACATGTGCCTGCGACGATACACACTTGTAAAGACTGCTGCAGGCTTTCATGTGAAATAAAGCATTTCAGTTTGCACCACAGGAGGAGCCACGAAAAAGTCCATAAAATGATCGAATTTGATAACTACAGCACAGTGCACTACTTATTTTTCTTTCACAATGTGTTGTTCCACAGTGGATATCAAGGGACTTTCTAATGTCGTCAGTTTCACATGATCGACCTGGTGACAAAATTTGGGTATGCCTTCCTATGGACGATAACTGTGTTCAAACTGTGATCTGACGCAACAAGTTGCGCAGCTCCACCAAAATTTTCTAAAAGTGTGAACTGTACAGCAGTCGATCCATTTTCTGCAGCATCGTGTTGTAGATGTGTGCACAAATTAATGGAGACCTTACGATCGTGTCCATCGACTGTGTTTGGTTAAAGTCTGTAATTCAGTTGTGATTAAGTCTGACAGTGCTGCTACAGTATAATACTGGTAATATGATGCTTTCCCTCACTGTATATTCCTCATACCTGTATGCAGAGAATACTAACAATTTGTAGTTATATTCTGAATTCTGAATATGCTGATCTATTCAAATAAAAGGTCACAAAGGTCAACAGAAGGTGAACTGAAAGACATAATCATGACATTTCATTTTCTGAATATATTAACAGAATTCATGTTGTATCACCATGAGAGGGGTTCTTCCTTTTCTTTAAGCCATCACAGCACTCAACCTAATGATGGATTTTGATGCGCAGTATTGCAAATATCTAATAAAACGCAGCGTTGTGTATTTTTGAGCTTGCAAAACATATATTTGATATTACAATAAATGCCCAATTGTTAAACTTACTTTAATTCTGGTGAGTGAATATAGCTAAACTATCTTTTATTAATTTAATCATATCACACAGTCCAAGATATTTGAAAGTGTCATGTTTATGAAGGCAAAGAAAAAGGAGTTACATCAGTCCAAATCTACGCTATTATTACTAGTATATTCACAGTGGGGACATCTCATTATCGTAACCAATTTCCCCGTGAGGATCAATGCAATTTTATTGCATTTCATGTTAAATGGCAGCAACACAAAACCTGCAGATGAGCTTAAACTTTTGATGTTAACAGCAGAAAGTCTCCTGATGAATCGGTCTTGAGGGCTGCGAGCCATTCTTTAAACAACAAACTTCCAAACTATTTTGGGAAATTTTGCTTAATGCAAAATAACTTTTCCTTTCAAATGCTCTGCAACACAAGAATGTCTCTGTTTTTTTGAAGGATTTGTTTTGTTTGTTAAGGCGTAAATACATGATTATCAGGCAAGCCACTCCTGAAAACTGGTAAACGAGCTGTGATCACTGCATTCATGATTAATAAGATCAACAGTGAGGAGGCAAAACATCTGCCCACTGCTAATGAGGTGGATGGATTTCATTATTCCAGTCTGATGGATGACAGACATCCTCTGCATTACTGGACCGTGCTGCACTCCAGCTTTCCCACTGTTAGATTAGAAGATCGATATTACACTCGACAGTGACTTTGACTTTGTCCGCATAACAACAATAACACAATGCAGTAATACAGAAAATATGATAGAGTCAAATAGGAAAAAATATTAAATTATCATCGAGTTGAGTTTTGCTTATTTTCTTCTAGCTTTAAATTACACTGGATGTAATTTGGATTTTTGATACTAATCAAAAGAAAAAAAAATCCTCTAGAATAAGTGCAAATGTAAAGCACAAAATCGTAGATTACACAAATATTTACCTCCTTTTCTTTGACACACCTAATTCATCACGGCTGATTGATTAGAAATCCCATGCTAGTTTGAAAGTCATTCCTCTGTTTGTGGTGAAGTGATTTTAGATTACACACACTCAATTTCCTTGTGAAAAATGCAACATAAAGATAAAGGAACATTGTGGTCTAATCAACAGAGAAGTACCAATCAGGGGAAGAATATTAGAAAGTTTTCAAGGTGCTGAGTATGCAATGACTGCACATCCTCAGAAACCAAGTGTCTGCACGAGGGAGGACAGTAAGAGGCCTCCAGCAACTGTGAGGGAGTTACAGGTTTCCATGGTTGAGAAGGGGGACATTGTACATCGAGAGCAGTTTTCCAGATGCTTCACTGACAAAGCGAAAACCACTGATGAAAAAATGTCATATTGCATCTGAGCTGGCGTGGGGAGAGGTTTTATGGCCTGGTGGGGCTAAAATTTAGCTTTTCCGGCCATCATACTAAGTGTCAAACGTGCATCAGCACAAATACACCTTTCCTACTCTGAAGCGTGGTGTAGCGGCATCATGCAGTGGGCATGCTTATCTGCAGCAAGGCCCACAAAGTGAAACATAAAGCCAACGCTACACAGAAAAAAAAGAAAAATAACACATTAATACCATGCTGAGTCAAAATACTGATTTCAGATCAGTCCAGGACATGTGGAAGAACATTACATTGCTGTCCTTTCAAGGCCTTCAAACAGACACTTCTGCAAAGAACAATGGGGAACGGCTGCAGCAGCGAGATGTTTCATGCTGATCCACAAAGACTTAAGTCTGTTACTGCTGCCAGAGGCGCCTGTACTGCTTGAGGCAGTACTCGAGGGGGATGAACTGATGTGCATTCATTTAGTTCATGTTTTAGTCCATTGGGGTGTGTTGAATACTTAATAATTGTACTGCATTTTCAGAGGCGTCTATGGATAAAACTGAACTGCATTGCAACCCATGACAGTCTACTTCCGTTTCCTCATTTCACCCCTTCTTCCAGACAGAGTGTGGAAGCCCATGCACAACGCTACTAAAGCCATTTAACGATGAAAACTGCTGCGACGAGAGAGAAACTACAATTTCTGGTTCTTCCAGCTTTGATTTTCCTGCAGAGCAGCGAAACTGTTGAGTGCAGATGCATTTCATTTGGGCCTACGTTGGCATAGACGCTGAGGTTTGACTTCATAGCACAAAACACAAAAGTGTCTGTTGCCCCCATTCTGTCTGCAGATGTCAAAGGAGGTCACAAAATCAAAGGAGGTCAAAAATAAGAACAATACAAACTCATCTTCAGTTTGGACAGACTTAAGTAACATATAGCTTCCAAAATGACTGTGAAGTGCGTCAACGCGTCTGTAAAACAGTTTGAACAAAAACTGACCATTCAAGTTACTGCAGGGATGTTTGATTAGTTTTAGTTTGGTGCAACAGAAGATGGCCGCGTGTAGATTCACATTTTTTATCAAAACTTATGCAAAAGAATAATCTCAATATGTTTAACTGTAACTGGGTCAGGGGTTAAATTGAGGCCCAGGTTTATCATGTCGTGATATCTTTACAAAGCATGCGGTTTTGAGTGTCTCTGCTGAAGAGCTTGTTTGGCATAAACACCAACATGTTGCAGGTAACAACACTGAAATGCTACAAGTGATGTTGTGGCTCTGAGCTCAGCATTGTACAGTTTGTCACGGTAGCGAGAGGCCTGATTTTAGTTGTCCAATATGCATATGTATCAGACTTAGATGTTCAACAGGAGCACACTTTCAAAACCAAAAGTGTACTTTCATTTGATTTCAGTCCAAGTTATGGGCAATTCCATGGACAACGCTCACGACGCCAGCTGCAGACTCAACAATTTTAATTGCATGAAGATAGACCATAAGTTCGACCTGCTCCCCAACAGCAGTGCTTGGCTGTGCAGTGTTTTCCTGCACGATGAGCTACCGGCGCAGGTGGCTGGTACTAAAATGAGCTCAAATCCAAGAATCACTCTGACGTTCTTTTACATTTTCATCTATCTACACATAATGAAGTATAAAATGTTATGGATCTCTTCCTAATTTGCACATCTCATGCCTCGAATTTCAAAATCTATCACCTCCTATGTGACCTGAAATGGACAGATCCCTGAATTTGAACTAGTTTAACACTTCTTATTAACGTACACATATTCATCAATAACTATTACTCATTCGAATGCATATTGGCGCCGTACTGGTTCTGAATTAGTCATTAAGAAGCTCATATCAATGCCTTATTCTGCAAAAACATATTCTACCATTACTAGGCCATTACCTAAGAGTTTTTCCATCAATAACCTCCTAATTGCTGCTTATTGACAGTAAGCAAGGACACTGGTGTGTGTGAATTACAATCTCAATAGTCTAACCCTTACTAACCCTAATCCCCAGAATGAGGCATTAATAAGTGCCTTATAGTGGCTACTAATATACGTGCTTATAAACAACTAGTTAATAGTGAATATGTATACTTTAATTTAAAGTGTTAATCCAGGTTTATCTACATTTACATGCTGTGATGTTGTACATTTTAGTGGCTAAGTGAGTTAAAAAAAAGAAATGGCTTCCTTAGGTAAAAGTTAAAAATGAAGGCTCAGGCGGCACAGTTGTGTTTTAGTGTTGTGAGTGGATGCTAATAATGCTAATGTTGGTTTCACTCATTGTGAAAGTGACCTGCCTCATGGTGAGCTTCGGCCAACATAAAACAAATAAATAAAGATGAATTCTTACCTGTTAAGTTGTCATTACGGTGCGACGCCAGATGTGCCAGTGGCAGTGAAACGCATGTGTGTGTGGTCTGCTGGTAGGTAGACATGTGTGTGAAAGGGGGAGGAGAGAGTGACGACGAACAAGGCAGACAGAGAGATTTAGTTTCACCAAAGATGATCGGCCGCTCTCATTCTTTCAGTTGATCTTTCATCCACCTTGTCATAATGCCACTGTGTGTGTGCGTGCGTGCATGTGTGTGTGTGTGTGCGCGTGTGCGTGTGAATGTGTCAAGCTGTGTCATAATGATGCTGGAAACAAGAGAAAAACACCCTAGTGTGTGGCTTCAACCTCTCTCACATACACACACACATACATGCACACATACACACACTTTCAGTTTGAGTGTGAGCTTCTTCTCTACCCTCTCATCCCTCATTTTCTCTTATGGTCTCTTTTGGGCTGCTGCTTTTTAAAGGGCCACACACACACACACACACACACACACACACACACACACACACATAATGTTACACACACACACATAGTAAACCAGTGTACGTATGTATGCACCATAAATTCAGCTTCAGAGCAGATACGTGCATTTTTGTCTTTTCACCCCTGAAGCTTTGGGGAAGGTTAAGACATTTATTCTTTTCCTTGTTGAGAGTTACAAGACAATCAATACCGTTTTCATGGTAGTACAGTAAATATGTAGCCGGCCGGTTAGCTTAGCATAGCACAAAGACTGGAAGTATAGGGAGACAGCTAGCCTGTCTCTGTCCAAAGCTAACAAGATCCACCTTCCAGCAACTCTAAAGCTCAATAATTACTGTGAAACATAACTTTTTTTCCTGTCAGTTTTTGCACAATTAGTCAATTAATGAGCCTCGGAAGTTCTAATAGGCAAATATTGTTCCCTTTAAAGAAAACCAGATTAGCTGTTTCCCCATTTTCAGTCTGTATGCTAAGCTAAAGATGTCATTTGGACATGCTAAGCTTCTCATCTATCTCTCTGCAAGAAAGCAAATGTGTATTTCCCAAAACGACAAAATATTTCTTTGTGTAGACATAGAGGTCTCCTGAGTTTTAACTCTTGTCCCATTCCCTGAGAAATGTACATTTTAGTACATTTTAAGATAAACATACCTTGAGTTTAGGCGTCAAGGTTAGCTAACAGAGCTAGCAAGAGACGTAACGTTAGATGTGTGAATCAAAGTCAGGAGAGAAGAAACAGAGAGAGGAAAAGAGGAGAGAATGGAGGGACGGTGGATAAAAGTGGGGATGGAAGGTTTCTGTATGAATTTAACAAACATAACCTGTTAATTAGGGAGCCTTCGAGCTGAGGGGAGGACAAGTTTTGTAACCTGTTGACAGAGCCAGGCTAACTATTGTTCTAACATTCATGTAAGCTGAGCTAACCAGTTTGGTGGCTTCATCTTATATTGAACAAAGAGAGGTGAGAGCGCTTTCAATACTCATTTAACTTTCTGTAAAGAAGTGATATTTCCCAAAATATCGAACAATTTCTTTATGCACTTTTTCCCCCTTTATGTCACATATCAGTGTTTCAGTTTTGAGCTTTTTTGTTTCCAAATTAATTCACGTTTAATTAAATCACTACAGAGCAAATCTGGGAACAGTATGTATTTAAATATAGTGAAACATAGAGTGGGAGGACTGGGGGATTAACATATGTATTTTTACTCCAGCTCTGTTATTGTTCGCCTTGTTTGTACAGTTCTAAGTTTCAGTTGGTAAAATAAAACCGGACATTGTGAACCCACAAGAACACATGCTGAACATGTTGAAGAAGCTCAAGCTGACGTTACAATATTTAATGAATTTAGGAAAGCCACTCCAGACTGATCCTCTAAGTGCTGTGTTATGAAAAATTAGATTTATCATTGGAATTGAGAGGGACTTCTTTACAGCACATCAATGTGGAGGCAACAACTTTATCTAAAATCTTCATTCTCATCCATCAGAACATACCTGATTCTTTCAAGGTGGAGGGTGTCCGACAAGTCATTTCGCCAACGCTGCACTGAAGGTGGTGCACCTTATTTTCTTTGCTGTTGAAGCCCATAAGCAGAACATAAGTTTAATCCAGTCCTTTTGGGTCTGAGCAGCTGCAACATTACAGCTACATTCTGAAGCACTGGCAATAACCGCTGAGGGGAGGCCTAGAAGTTCAAAAACAACGTAAATGAGTATCTTTTTCCACTGTTTTAGGCTTAAAGGTACTCTTGAAATACCCTTGAACAAGGCACGGAACCTCAAAATGTTCCAGAAGAATGACACATTAGCCAGCAGCTCCTCATGTGAATGTGTAAAACTGTAAGAAGCAGGGTTTTGGTACACGGTCAGACGACGTCAGCCCAAAGCTATTATCACAGAGAAATAAGCATTTATTAAATTCTCATATAAAGACTCAGGGTTATATTAAATAGTTAAGTTAGTGTTGTAGGTGTATATTGAGTGAGGTTTGATAATACTTCATCTTGTTTTTAGTCACAGGTTTCAGGTTAGAGCAGAAGGCTTTCCATTATGAAGCAACAGGTGAGCACAGCCTACAATTGCTGAATTTCAGCATAAAACATTATTTGCGTCTCTACAGTGCTCCTTGAAAGCTGATGAAAGGTCACGTATCTTCATGTCACCGTGATGTAAAAGGTGTGTGTGTGTCAGACTCAGACTGAGAGTCAGTCATGAGTGTGCAAGGTGGTGGGTGAGACGGTGGTTGGGTTTCACAGCGGCGTGGGGTGCACAGAGATGTGCAGAGACGGGCTCTGATTCCCGGTATCATCAACTTCAAACCTCCCCTGTGATACCACAGCAACACGGCGGCGCTGTATTGTACCAAGACCCTGAAACTCTGCTAGATTAAGCTTAGTTTCAGATGTTAAAGGGACTGTTCGACATTGCTTTTAAATAGATGTTTTTGGATGACAAATGGTCAGGTTTTATGACATTACACTACGCATACTACACGATGAAAGGGGTCGGAAAGGTTTCAGATAAGATTTCAGCATTTGATGAATAAACTTTTAAAGCTAGATTGCCAGTGTAGTTACTTCCATAAATTCTAGTTTGTTAATTCATAAATTTTGTGTGGAGTCAGACATTTTGCCTAATCCCACATGGGATTACAAGACACCTCTAAAGATTAAGCATAAGAACATCTTCAAGCACATTTTCAAAACCAAAAGAAACTATTAAAACATCAATGCTCTCATTGAAAAACTTGATATGTACAGATATACATCAACATACTATCAAAATTAAAAGTGCCTATTATGCAGCGAGCCCCCTTTTAGTTTTATATCAATAAATACACTTTTTTATTTATTTATTTTTTTTAAGCAACATTTTAATGTTGCAGTTGTTCTGTTTTATACACTGTTGGGTTGTTCTATTAAAAGCTGTGTCACATGTCAAAAGTTGATATCATGTTTTATATCTAAAAATCAGTTATAAAGTTACTTGTAAATACTGTAGGCAAATACAGTACATTAGCAGTTCTCTCTGAAATGCAGCGGAGTGCTGTAGAAGTCATAATTGAAAAACTGTACAGTACAAATATGTCAAAATTGTACTGGAACACAGTACTTGAGAAAATACACTTAGTCGCTTGTTTAATGTCAAGCTGGTTAGGAATTGCATGTCAAAGATTTTATGTTGGGTTCGGGTTTGTGTGGGGTTTAAAGGAAATCTTTTTCTAAAATAATAACTAAAATCTTGATGGTTCACAGGAACAGAGACCTTCTTCGTCTCTTTTGCTCTCCTTCTGTGCCATTCAAACCAAATATTTTATCATAAAGTACTCAGCGTGTTAAGACGTTCCTCCTCAGGTAATGTTTCCATCCAGTTTCTGCTGTACATGAATAGAGCCTGTTTTCTCATACCAGGAGTTTGCCTTGGTGTTTTGGTGCATAACGAGAAACATAGCGAGGAGAAAAATATAAAGAAAGATCAAGAGCTGCAAGTCAACAAGCACAAAGGGAAAATTGAGAAGAAAATAGGGGAAAGAAATGATAAAAACAACAAAAATATATGCAATATGACCTATGATGATGACTTCTGCCATCATCTTTTATCTTAATCATCCTGGAGATTATTCAGAGAAGAAAATAGCAGGTTTTCAATCACATGGATGGAGTGCCTCTCATAAGGTGTTCAAGTGAATTCAGATTTTTACTCACAAGATTAATTATTCATGTATATAAAGGAACTAAGGGGAAATACAGTACCTACAGAAAGGAAGTATTAGTATCACTCAGATTCATCTAGCTAAATTTGTCAATGCTGATTCATCTTTCAGGAAGTTGATGTCGCTAAAAAAATCAGTAGTTTTAGGTGAATAGTTTCAGAGACCACTGGGAGAGGTGCTGTGGTATGAACTCTTACTGTAATCTGGGGTAAAAGTGTCACTTAGCATGTCAGAATGAACATTTTCTCAGCAAAATTTGAAAACCTGACAAACAGCCAACAGGTTTAGACAGTAGTTACTTTAAGACAGTCAGCACATGACCCATTTAGTTAAACTCGTACGCGCAAAACATATTTTAGTGAAGCATAAATCGACCGATAAAACTCATCTGAGACGCTGATAAAATATAGATGTGCTTCCTCTGTTAACATCTGTGACACACTTAAACCCACCTGTACGTTCTGAAAATAGTGAACGTCTCATCTGATATCATCTTCGGCACAAAGAGTGCGCTCAAACACAGAAATCACTCTTATAAGAATGCTGTCGCACACATGAAAACACGAGAAAGGCGCAGGAGTCGGTACAGAACTTTCTGTTTATTCCTTTCCAATTCAGTTCATTCGACAGACTTGACAACATTCGCAGCCCATGAAGTGAAGTAAAACTGTCATTTAAAAAAAAAACATCTCTTAAAATTTAGACTTAAAAAGACCCAAAAGGACTGCTTGAGGAATGCCCACAGAACAAGAATGGAATGTCTTTTACATGTTTGGGCAATTTACAGACAACACTCAACAATAAAAAGATCACAAAAGAGCAAAATGCTCAATTGATGAGCACATGTCTGAGGCATCTTTTACCAGCTCTGAAAACAACACAAATTTAAAAAAAAAAACCCCAACAACAAAACCAACATGTTATGACTGACATCTGTCAACTTTATAAAACCCAAAAGAATTTATCATCAGTTTGTACTGGCCAAAATTCAGATTTTTTTTTTTTAATGATCCAATTCGCTTCTGTTCTTCATAAATAAACTGATATAAAATCATATCACTTGCAGTAAAAAGAAAAGTCCTGTATCTTTTGCCATCTTTTATCTAAGGATTAGGACTGACTTTAGTGTCTTTTAAACTAAGTCTCATCTTGGTAGTGTTCCTATACTTTGGCACCATCTTTAGCCTGTATAGGGAAACTGCAGCAGGACAGCTTGTCCTGGTCCAAGGGTGATTTTGTCCAAGCTGACGGTGGTGTCTGCTTTCAGGTCTTCGTCGGTTGACAGCTTCACTTTGGCTGTCTGTGGCAACTCTACTCCCTCTGCAGGAACAAAGATCAAGGAGTCAGAAAACTACTGTTGATGTACTGTATGAGACGAGTCCTAAAGACACACATGTCTGCTGAACTTGCCTGTAGGTGCCAGTGTGAACTTAAACGTCTCAGATGCCGCTCCCCAGTTGACAGCAGTGAGGTATCTCTCACTCTGGTCCCACAACCGGAGGAAGGAGAGGGAGGTGGCGGAGGAGGAGAGAGGGTAGTAGTCACCGTGGAGGAGGGAGCGCTCTTTGGTTCGCAGATCGCTGAGGGATATGAACCACTTCCTTGTACTGATGCGCTCCTTCCGCTCAGCCTGTAAATGTGACAATGGTTAAAAACGCTGAAAACAAATCAACGCATTTGACCATGTCCACACTAGTTTGCTCAAGGAGGCCCTTTCTACACTGAGCACACTCTTACCTCAGTAGTCTCATTGACAGCAGCTCCTTCAGCGGGTTCCTGCTCTAAGCCCCAAACCATCTTAGGAGATTCTGAACCCTGATAAGGAAACAAAAAGGGACGAGACAAAGGTTAAACTTTGCTACAGGTGGAAGGTTATCGAAACATTTCAACATCGGCTCCGTGCTATGGCTTACTTGTCCTGCCTGAAGGCCGATCTCATCCCCGTAGGTAAACACCGGGCTTCCGGGCATGGTGAACAGCAGGAGCTGGTACAGACGGATCAGGCCCAGACTAGTTGCCTGTTTAGCCAGCTGCTCCTGTTGGGTGGCACCGAGACCCCAGGCAAGACTTCTCTGTTGGGAGCTAAGGGTGTCCATGGCCTTGATGCACTCCACACCTGCACATATTGGGGAGAAAAGAGATCAAACCCTTAAAAGATGAACAGTTGATACACAGCCTGTATGGTAGGATGAACAGGGAACACCAGCCCACCTGCTTTTTTGCTGCTGAGCAGGTCGGACAGGATGAGATCTACACCGGTGGTATTAACGAGCTGAGACACCTCTGCGGCCGACGAGCCTTCAACCACACCCATCAGCACCCTGAGAGAAAGAATGCGGGAAGATTAATCAAAGCAAAGATTAATCCGAGCACAAGAGCCACTGCTGGCAATGGTTTCAGGAAAACATGAAATGTAAATTTATGTCAAAAGCTGTTTTAAGAATAGCACAGAATTCTGAAATCAGCATCTCCTTAAAATGTTGAATGTAAAAAGTCAACTTTGTGCGGTTCCTCAAGCCGTCCACAAGGTGTCACTTTATCTTGAGAGACCATAAAGCGTTGCTGGCTTTCAGAGGCCTGTCTTGCTGACCTGTCTCTCCCTAACCGCTGCCTAGAGTCCCTGCAGCGCTGGAATGCTTTTAATCTCTCAGGAAACAAAACCCTGTCAGCTGACATTTTACAGATTCTTTGAAAATTGCTTTCCCTTTATCTGCAAGTAATACCTACATTTAACTGGAAGTCTTGAAATTATGTTCCTGCACAAATTGTCTACGTATGCAGAACCAAAGGAAGTCAGAAAATGGCAATTACCTCTTCTTGGTGGTGTCATTGTTCTGGACGACAGCCTGCAGCTTTGGCCAATCAACAGCGCTGGAAGCAGCAGCAAGGTCAGGTATCTTGATGCCATCCACACCCAGACTGAACCAGTGCTCTGCTGCAGCCTGGAAGAGGACACGAGCACTTAGGTTATAACAGTTCAACGGCATGGATTCTCCCTATCAATATGACCCAAAGTGTGTGTCTTACCTTGACTTTCTCAATCACTTCATCAATATCACCGCTGCTGAACCAGGGAGCAGTTCCCAGGTAGTTTGGAGTCAGGTCAAGCAGCACAGAAATGCCTGAGAGGAAAGTAAATATTAAGTTAGTGAACAACATCTAGGCCCAAGCAGTCCTAAAAAATTGAAACACTCTGTTGATTTGAACTGTGAAAGAGCTCAACACCGGCGCTGGTTTGACCTACCCTTCTTGTGAGCCTTTTCCAGCACACCGCGGAGCGCCTTCTCACTTCCTTTGGTGGGGTCGATGGTTTCAAGATCCAGGGTGTTGGGCTGGTCGCGCTGGACGGTGTGAAGAGGGCCGAGAACCAGGCCTTTCACCTTCAGCTGGTTTATGTCGTCCAACTTTGCCTCGACACCTAAAAGACAAACAGAGGGACATGGAGGGAGAATGAATTGTCATGTCCGTGTGATTTTCACACTGAGGGGGGGGGACAAGAGAGAGCTGATTTGTGAAAAGTAGCATGGTCAGACGAGAGGGCTGAAGGCCAGAGAGACATTTTGATGGCTTCAGAGACAGCTAAGGGAAAAAACACTGCTCTTTTAGTGAGCTGCTGACTTAAGGCAGGAGCATGTGAATGACTCCCTCCACAACCCTCTGCTGGCCATGTGAAGTCTGAGCACAAGGAGGACCCTTTACAAGAAAACACCACAGAGTCACGTGTGGTTGTTGGAATTCTGGCCAAAGCCTGCTGGAAACCTGAGTACTGCCTCGTAATTTGCTTCAGGAGCAGCGGTACAATCTGTCCTACTTCTTCTTTCCTTCATGACCTTCTCAGTAAATCACAAATTAAGTCTAAAAACACTTGTACTGTACTGTACTGGATTGCTCAACCTTAACCTCACATGAGTAGGAGAGATATGAAAGAGATGACTCGTAGGCTTTTTTTTGTCCTTTAGACGTTGAGTCACACGTTGTCAGCCCAGTCAGCAGTTTGGCCAGTGGAAATAGGCCATGCAGAACTAAGGAAACCCAAGACCTTGTCACAAGACTTTAATTAGAATGGGTGACCATACCAAAACCAGACCACTTTGTAAAGATAATATCTTTATTTTGGGAATAAGGATGACACCATAAGCACAAAGTACTCTACCTGACATTCCCTCAGAGAAAGCTTCAACGTCAGAGATCTGGTACAGAGGTCCTTCATTCCACCAGTTCATCTGAGGGATGGGTTTGCAGCGAGGGGCCTGGACGATGATCACGATGGCTCCAGCCAGCATGCCGACCCAGCCCAGCCAAAACAGGATGAGAAGAATCCAACGGGTTCGCACCCATCTAAACACAAAGGATGAAGGAAAAAAATGTTAAGATGGCCACACCAATACAAGACCTGAATTATTAAAGGCTGAGTTTATATCAACACTTGGCCAGTAGCTCTTACCCTGGTGTCCCAGCAACCTTCATCAGCTCCTCTTTGGACAGGCCGGTGAACGTGACCTCATCTTCAGCACCCTTCTGCTTGACGGTGCCATTTTTCTCTCCGCCTGCAGCTTGGTTGTCACCTGAGATGAGCTGCTTCCCCAGTTCACCCTCATTGAGCATCACCTCCTTCATGCCGATCTCCGGGTCCCTATTCATGGTTAAATCTGATTTCTTCAGCAGGGGATAAAGAAATAGATCTTATTAGTAGTTTCTCCAGGTCAACAAATAGTTTCATCACTGATCACTTGAATTGTTAGTCACCTGTTACATACAGTACCTCCCAGTTAAAAGCAGACTTAACTAGTTAATTAGCTGGCTAACCCCTCAGGCAGAAATTAAATGGGCGTTACTGACTTACGTTAGCTTCTATCATTAACTCGCTAACCTGTTTTTCGGTAAAGTGAAAAAAAGCTCAGAAGACAACAACAAAAACACTTAAATTAACGCTACCTACTTCACACTGAGATTAATATTTAAAGCAATTGTTGCGGCAATTCAAATGAGCAGACAACTTTTGAAAAGGTGGTCCATGTTCATCTGTAACCAGCTAACAAACGAGCTCACCGGATACACCGTGACCTTCACAATAAGAGTGAGTTAAGACATATATGAATGAAACTATGAGCTACACTGTCCTTTGTACAATAAGTACAATAAGTTTCAAGATAAAGTAAATAGAATATATAAAGAATGCTGTCGCAAAAATACAGCCTTCCGAGCATTAAATGAGCATTTATCACTGCTTAGCTCGGAAATGTCTCGCTTTATGGCCACTTTTTAACTCAACGTTCGACAAATATCGGATAAATTAACGCTTCCGGAAGTGTATTAGTTTGCCGCTGGTGATACCGGTTCCTCCCGATTCGTTAACATTTCACTACTCCTTGAACAAAAACTCTTGAAATATAACCAAAACTCGCTTATCGAAGTATGCCAAGTAAAGAAAAAAAGACATCACACGAACATGTACCCTAACACATGTCTGACATCGTGAAATATGTCCTCGAGAGGATGATGAAACGTGGCCGGTTGCTACGTCATCTGCTGTTACATGCGGTAGCTCGTGCACATTGTACTTTATTTTCTATTTAAAAGTCTATAATGCTGTTAATCACCACTAAACTCGACATGTGACAACAAATTTGATTAAATAAATTATACAATACCTGTAAAAGTAAATGTCCGTCCGGGTTTGTTCGACCTCACTACGCCGTTCGTCGTTGTTTGCGCTAATCTTGTTACACAGGCTCTGCCTCTGAATTTGTACTGGCCCTTTTCTCCGCCCCCATCAAGGGGACGACCCAATAATGTCTCCCTCTGTTCCCACAGACAGATCAAACTACGTGCCCCAAACCAGTGTTTGGTTTGGTTTGTTTCACCTCAGGTTAGAAGACCTGTTGCTTGGACCACATTTCTGTCAAATGTGTCTGCTGTCCTCTATAAGCGCGTTCATTGGTGCAGGACTCAGTTAAGCTGTTCACCTCCAGAGCATGCTTGTGTTTACTGGGCCTGTAGAGCGCTGCCCAAACAACTGGGCATGACAGCAGTGTCCTCCCATCACTCTGACAATCAGTCAAATCATCCATAGGTCAATAGCTATGTAACACCAACACGTCAGCTAACCTGCAAATGATAAATCACAGTTTAATACACACTGTGTTTTAATATCTATGCATATCATCCATCACTGTCAATATAAATCCTGCACACTGTGCTGAATATGGACATGCATGCATCTATATAGCCGACTGTATATAAGTACCCATGTCATGTCTATTCGCTCAATATTTACTTCTTTGCACCATTTGTGTCGTTCACATTGTCTGACTTGCATGTAGACATTGTATGTTGTTCTGTGTAACACTGTGAGCAGCTTAAAACCGGAGTCACACTTTTTGTATGAGTATACATGTGGCCAAAAAAGCTGATTCTGATGTTTGACACGATTTCAACCTTTGCCCCAGTTTACAGAACAGACGAGATGTTTATTTTCCCCGGGGCTCCTGTGTTTTCATTTGAGTAAACCTGTCTGCACTCGCTCAGAGTATGAGTAGGGCCTACATGCTGGTGGGAGACGGTGGCCCTCGTGAGTTTTAATACAGAAAGCTGCGACATCCGTATGACAGAGCAACACTTGTTAGACTGGAAGTATTCTGTTCAAAGTGTTGGCGATAACTAACAAACTTAGTGCGATCATGGAAATTCTCACTCAAGATAATGTAATCAGCTGCATGAGCCATGCTGACGGCTGATTGATAGAAGGGTCCATTGCATACTCTCTCAGTTCCTGTTGAAGCCTTTAATCATTTCATTAGTGGAGATGGCCACTCTGTTCCTCGCTAATCTACTTAATCACCCACTTCTTACTCATTCCCTGCTTCTGTTTTACCATACAGACCTCGTTTGCACCATTTCCCCCTTGATTAGCAAGTGACAAACATGTACTGAGGAGTCGGTTCAGTCTGGTGATCGTGCTTATACAGTGCTAACCTATACAAGAGAATAAAGCCAGAATCCCTTCTGGGCTGAATTGCACTTGCATGGCTTTCCGGTTTTCTCTTAGTTACTGCGTAATGGTGCTGATGTGGTAAGCAAATGATTAAAAAAATGGATGCACTGTTTGGTTTGCATTAGCAAGCTATTGATTAGAGTACTCCAGTGATCTGTCTCCTGAACCAGGTCCAGAGACAGCCAAGTCTCTCAAGTCAAACTTTGTGATCTGTCACGTTGCTGCTGTTGACATGACAGCTACGTGCATGATTAGAATAAAAGTTAGCCGGATTCTAGCTGCTGATGATTGATATCATGTAATAATGTGGTCTATGTTAAATGAGAGAGAACAGTCCGGCCACTCTCCTGTCTGTGCATGTGCCCTGGAGCCTTCTGGAGTTACAGTAAGGACAGACTTCTTGGAAAGCACCTACAAAATCTCTACGCCCCGTACATGAAGTGCCGCGGCGGTGGCGGATGAGGATGTTGTTGTGTATCTCAGTGAGGGCCAGCATGCGACCTCAGAGTCAATCAAATTCCCCACCCCAAAATCTACACAGTCTTTTAGTCCTTCACCCTTCCTGTCTGTCTCACTCCACCTCACTGCTCTGGTGTAACTATACCTTTGCATGTGCATGCTTATTTATGCACATGTATGTTCTGGGTCAGTCTTCATCCTGTTGCCCTGAAGGCTTTCATAATGATGCAAAGTGTGTTCTGATTGTCTTGTATGGATTTTTTTAATCATATTTTTCTTATTCAGGGCAATTTATCAGCCAATTTTGTAAGCCTGTCTAAGAAAATCTACTTTTTAGGCGAGTAACATTCGAGCTGATGGTATCTCATATAAGTGCTGCTCAAACTGTGACCTACAGAAAGCTCTGGAACACACTGCTGACAGACATCAGGGAAGACAGCCTGCTGAATATTTTCAAAAGATTTTCCGATTTTATGCATTCTGAGTCATCTATTTTTTTACCTATATTTTATTATGTCACTCTGTGATTTGATGCTTTATCTTTATTTTTAGTTTCATCCTTATTATCATTATCGAGTGGGTTTTCTTCTCCATCTTATTTTACAATCATTTTTTTTAGCTGTTTTTATGTCCATTCTGTCTTTTCTATGTGAAGCACTCAACTGGTGCGTGTGTTTTCTTTCTTGTAAAGCACTTTGAGCTGCAATTCCTGTATGAAAGGTGCTATACAAATAAATTATTAATGTTATTATTATCATCTATTGACAGTTGTCCCTGCAGAAAATAGTTTTTCTAATCTACTATTGTTTGTTTTGCATGGAATAATGCTGCTGCAGGTTTATTCTAGTGTTAGGCCTCCTTCTCCTCCCTGCTTTCCTGTCTAATGTGGAGCAGACAGTTCAATACAAACCCATTCACAATAACATCTCTCCAAATGCAGGCCATCCTGTACTTGGGCCAGGGGCTGCCGTGTGTGTCTAATTGTGGATCTGTGACATTTTCACCTGTTATCAAGGTCAAAAACCTAAATTTTTGTGCCAGTTTCCCTGGCAGCGGAAACTGGAAACTTTAGCTGAAGACCATTTAGATATGGCCAAGAACAAAGTAAGAGCACGCTCCGTCTCTCGTCTTGACAAGCTCAAACACACGCCATCTGTTTCTGTTTTTATCCTGGCCCGCCGATCACGTGTTTGGCAGAGTCAGGTTGTAACCGAGCTGCTGACTGAAGGCTGATATGAACACACGGTGCTCTTAGTGTGGTGGACAGAAACAACATGAGGAAACAGTACAGGGAGACCGTTATTCACCATTCCTTCCACTTTTCTGCTTCTCCAGATTTAGGTCGAACTATGTTTGGAGAGATGTTGACTAGAAGGAGATTTGGGAAAAACAAGGAAAGAGGAAGAGGCAGATGAGAGGAGGGGCCAAGAGGGGAGGAGGAGACCAAGAGACAGGTCAAACTGAACAAGAGAGGAGGGGGTGAAGCAGTGTAAACATGTTTATGAGATGAGGGCGAAGCAAAATATGGAATGGGAACACAGCCTCTGGTATTAATGGAAACACAGTAAACTATAGCATGTGTTGTCCTGCCTTCACACCAAGCAGAGCTTACTAACAGATCAACATCCAAGCAGCACTTCAAACTTTATGAGGCGCTACGTCCAGTCAGATGTTTTATAAGCCAACAGTGGAGATGATTTTACAGAAGACACCGATGAAGTCATTCACACTGACACATGTTCTATTGTTAAGCCTGTGTGCTTTGTTTGTGTTTAGATATAACTAAAGAGATGTGCAATAAGAAACTTTCTTTCTTTCTTTCTAAAATCCCTCAAAGTTTTGAACAAAACTAGAGGAGGCAGGGCTGAAGGGACACACAGGGCCTCACTTTAAATCCTTGTCTGATCCTGCTGAGAGAGTTTATTTTGCAAGACGGCGTGAGCTTGAAAAAAAAAAAAAAAAAAAAAAGGAGCAGCAAAGCAGAGCAGACCTGGACCAGTTTAGACCAGTTTGGCTGAGGTCCCCTGCTTTCATCCCATTGTTTTCAGGTTCAGTGCAAAGAGCAGTCGCCTCAGACTGAACCAGTGTAGTTCAAGGAAACACTGCTTTCATTGAACACACACTGATTATTACTGAATCTGTGTGTGTTCAATGAAAGCAGTGTTTCCTTGCACTTGGGCGTCCTTCACAGACACTTTGTTGTATTGTGTAACGTTATTGCTTCATATTCTATTCCACTGATATCACTGGTATGTTGCAGGTACACATCACGCCCTGCCAACGGTACATTTTAATAACTTGTCCACTCTTCCAGTTGTCTTTCTCTCTGCACTACATTTCCCCCTGTTCTTATTCTCCGTCTTTGTTCCCTTCTCTCTCTTTACACGAGAATGCAGTGGCCCAGTTTTCTCTCACAGACAAAGGCCAGACTGTTCGGTGTGGAAGGCCTCCCTCTCTAACTCTTTAATGGCATGAAAGGAGGGGGGATATGGACAAAGCAAACACAGATTAGTTCATCACATTAGTGTATTCACCAGAGAGAGACATCAAAATGTACAAAAGAATAAAACAAAGTGAATACAGTCCAGTTTTATCACAATCAGAGAATGTTTTTAATCGTTCACCATCATAGTTGTTGTATATTCGACACACTGTAATGGTCTCTCTCTCTTCCAGTCCACCTCCCTCTCTTTCTCATTCACTCTCTCCTCTCCCTGTCCTTTATATCAGCCCGCTCTACTGTGTTTTCCCTCTTTTTCACTCTCAGCCCCCCCCTTCACCAGCCCTCTCTGTCAAACAGGAAACAATGGCCGTGTTAACGTTACGTAAGAATGCTCCATTCTGTGACGAGAATTTCAAACAGCTCACGTTTACAGATGCAATGCTGCTTGTCTTTGCAGGCTTTCAGGAGAGCAGAGTGGCGCAGCGGAAGCGTGCTGGGCCCATAACCCAGAGGTCGATGGATCGAAACCATCCTCTGCTATTTTGTGCATAACATCCTCTCCTTGTCATGAATATGTCTATATAAAATCTGTCTATGCAGGCTGTGTGTGCTGTATCTCGACTCTGTCCGCCTGTATATACACGTGAAGTCATCTAAATACCTCTGTGCATCTCAGGATAAGACTTTATTGATCCAGCACTGACGAAATTGAGTCATCACAGCCGGCAGGTATTACAAAAAGCAAAAACAGTGGCACAGAAGGGTCAAGATAAAAAAGCATACAAGATATAGAATAGAAAATCAACTATGTATATCCTAAATACACACCATTACTACGGCCTGTTTGACTTCTACTTGTCCACTGAGCTTGTCAGTTTTCCAACAGTGAAGCCAAAGCAGCCAAATAGCTTATCTTAAATTAAATATTTACCTCATTTGTGTCTGAGATGGATTTTCCCTTCAATTTAACAGGCAATTACCAGAAGACAGTGACCTTTGAGTTGCAGCCTGTTAGTCATAAACTCACACTCAGGCTGTGTCTTGTTGAAGGCCTCGAGACTGCGTGGTATAAAGCACCAGGATCTTCTGAAAGGTTTTCACTGCCCACACCTGAGCGTGTGAAAAGGTCAATTAAATAAACATTTTTAGCGTCAGGTGCTTTGACCTTAACGTGATCATATTATAGAGAAGAGCTGTGAGATGGCTAACAGCTGGAGTGAGCGGTGGAAAGGATTGTTGCACTGTATGACTGCACAGCTGGAACTTCCTCAGCATTACAGAAAAGTCTGTTGTTGCTCTCTTTGTTGTATTGTCTCTAACTGGGTGTGCTTTCTGATTTTAGCATGTTTGACTCAGACACACAGCTGCTAGTTTATCAGCATGAAATATGAATACTGATTGACATATCAGACAGGCATCATCAATCAAAATGAATTAAAACGTGTATTATAGTTTACTGTAAAGTCCCTTTTCGACTTCAGCAGACTTCACTGTGTTAATTACATGAACACTTAGCGCCCCCTGGAGTATTTCAGTGGCCCTTACATTGATTTAATACATAGTGGTGCAAATACATTTTAAGAATTTTAACAACTTCAATTTCAATCAACCATCTTTCATAAATCAGTCACATTTAAGGTTAATTTAGGTAATGCATGGGTTTGCATAAAGTCTATGTACTGAAACAAATTCACCTTCTGTTTCATGTGCCATGTTTGGAATTGAAACTGTCTATTTTTGAGATATTCAGACCAGGTACTCAGGCCTTTTAGTTGACTGCAACAGTATTCTGGTTCTGGTTTAAATACAATGTGCCAAGATCCATCATATTGACATTTTTAAGCAATTGGGCTGAAATAGACTTGTAATTTTCAAAGAAAGACAAGACAATATAAGAATTCCTCTTGACACCGTTGCTAAACTTACTGAAAAGCAGCCCTCTGTCAGCTGCTCTGCCTCTTCCACTTCTGATTCCTTAGATTTCCTCTGCAATAAAGTAGATGAGAATCAGTAGTTCAGTATTCATGATGACAGTAGTCTGGTCTGAAGTAGCATTTTCAGGCTTCTGCATGCAAATGGACTATTTTTGAAAGCACAACATAAAAGATCATCCTCACAAATGCATCACAACATTATGACCATTTCTACAAAGATTACTGAAGGTAAAGCTGCTCCTGTAACTCTGAGCTGCAGCAGGTTCTGCTGTCACCAAGTGACTCATCTTTGAACTGTGCTCTGGTTGAGGAAGAGCCCAGTGGAAAGGCTTCATTGCCCTCTTGTGGTGAAAACACATTACTGCAAACTGAATGTAAACATATAGCATCAGAACAAAAAAGTAACGAGCTAATAGAAAAAGGTAACATATTAGATATTAACAGTTGTGAATGACAAAACATTTCTAATAACTTTATTAACAGACTTACAGTCTGGACACTTGAACTTTGTCTATACAATTAGCTTTAAAGACCTCGAAAACCCTTTTTTCTCATTAAGCTTTTTTCAGTCAGTGACTATTTTCTTCCAGAGTTGGAGCAGTGTTGTCCCTGTCACATTAGAGACATAAGATTTGTATTTATTTATTCTCAGCACTCCTCGCCCTACATTGAAGTGGGTGTGGCTCAGTTGGGTCAGATGCTGTCGCCTATGTCTGTGCACCAATCAGGATCCAGCTATACTTTCATCAAACCACACCACCACAGTTTTGACACAGAGGAGCTTTCTCTGTTAAACTCTAAATAAATGATATCTAAATAATATTACAGAAAAATGCTTCAGGCTCAATATCAAATTTTCAGGGCTTTTGAAAGTAAAC
This sequence comes from Chaetodon trifasciatus, assembly GCA_037975065.1. Taxonomy (NCBI): domain Eukaryota; kingdom Metazoa; phylum Chordata; class Actinopteri; order Chaetodontiformes; family Chaetodontidae; genus Chaetodon; species Chaetodon trifasciatus. Next base: position 9,618,473 of record JBBMOE010000017.1, on the reverse strand, counting down.
ATTTCCAATTCAGTTTTTTGTTATGAAGATATTGTAGAAATATATGTGAAATATTCACAATACACTGTAAAGTTAAATCTGTCTTGCCTTCAGAAAGTTTTATATTATTTCCTCCGCACGCTACACTTTATGTTTGATAAGGAATAACTCATTATAGTATAATATGATGGGAGAAGTGAAAGACAAAGCTGCACTGGTGACACATGAATATTGTGATTGCTCAGTGTCCGCTCAGTTCAGATGGCTGCTTTGGGCAGTAAATTCTCCACTTCTGTGTGGGATGCTGTAAACGTAGTTCTCCTTGCCGCCTTTGTATCTACACGAGGTCGTCGCTTAAAGCCATACTAGTTATATTTTGCGTATATGGCACAAGATATGTGTCAAATATGGCTTATAGTCATTAAAGCTCCATTGAAAGCACAACGTGAGGGCGCACTGTGGACGCGTTGGCAACCCGGAACTACTTTTTAACAACTTCCGGGTGGTTATTGGAAAAATTGGCGGTTTGCGTTGTTGCTGTTGCGTTTTCGCTTTTCTTAAAATTATGGACATTTAGGTTGACAATATGAAGTCAAACATTTCGTAAGTGGACTTAATCTTGCAACACTTGTAACGGTAACTGTTCCACCGCAGCACATTTACAAGGTGTTAAATGTGTTCACAAACTCAAAACAATTTCGAAAGCTAACTAAGTTAGCTAACAGTAAACTTTGTAGCTAGCAGCTAAAGTTAGCCGGCAAGCTTTTAAATATTCGGCCAGTCCGGCTTTTTGACCAGTCGTCACCGGACACTCTCACGCGGCTTCCTCCATCCCGGAATAATGGCGACCCCGGCGTCGTTGCAGAAAAAGAATGGGAAATATCTGTGGTTTGCTCTGCTCGGACTTGGATTTCAACCAGACGCCGCAACGTCTTCAGTCGCCGGCAAAATCAACATCAATGCTAAACACATCAACCTGGGACCGTGAGTCTGCTTTAACTTTGTACAATGTTAACATTGAGTATAACAGCTAACTCAATGAGGCTTGTTCGACTTTTATTCTGTTTAGTGTTGATTCGGACCTTTGAACGTTGTTTTATGGTCAACAGGAACATGTTTGACAAACCAAACAAAGACGCCTTCTACATAATAACACATTTCCTGTTGGATAAACTCAACCCGACCCGATTCAGTGAGACATACAGGTAAAGCTCTACATGATCAACAACTAACAGCCATTCATATATGTTAAAAGTGCGTGGTCAATAATAATAATATTTGTTTTGGCTTAGGTACTGTTGGCCTGTGTTGGACCACAAAGCAGATGCTGAGTTCCGCAAGGTTACGTGCGCCTGGATGCGGGAAATAATGGTAAGAATTTAAGTGTTTTGACTCGGTAGTATGATCATCTCCCTCTGCTGCAAAGAGTGCATTTCACAGGGTATTTACCACAGTTACAGCTTCACAAATGGGAAATTGTGTCCATATTTTCTTCCTTTGTTGCTTCTTTCCTTGAAAGAAGAAGTACAACAACTGAAGCCTCCTCCTCTGTTGGTCTCATTTATAACCACTGCATACGCACTAAACAGGGTCTGAAAGAGGCATGTTTCACCTCCCACTCAGCAGCTGTGATTTATGAAAACAAATTTGACACCCTGCAGGCCTGCACGTAAACTCTGACCAATGCATAGGAACATTTTGGAGACGGGAAATTGGTCATGCTGATGGTGAGGTGGTGGATTGAAGCCAGATTTTGTAACATGCCTCTCACGCACAGAACTCTCTTCATATCAAATGTTCATTGTAGATACACGTGATACCAAACAGTCAAACCAGCAGCGTTATTTGTACTTCAGTGAGCCATAACTATTCCATAAGCACCTTTTTTTTGTTAATTTCTGCCTCTGTCCTCTCTGTCACACTCATTGCATTGACTGTAGCACTGACCTTTTCTTTTTGTGTGTGTGCATGTAAACTTTCAGTACAACTCCGATGCACTGCTTTATATATGATCCCGGGTGTGGTCCCTTTGTTGCATGTCATCCCGCGCTCTCTCCACATACATAATTAATGACAATTGTATGTTTTTAACTGTGTGTAGGAAACTGCAAATGCAGGGTCCAAAGTGGTAGCATCTTTGTTCCTCTCACCCGGAGGCCCCAAGTTTGTCAATTTGATGCTTCATTTGGCCAATCATGTTATGCTGCAGGAAATGAAGACATTCACCACAGGTAGGTCTACTTTTTTACTTGTGTTCACAGTCCAACTTAAGCCTGAAAGTGTAGACTGACACAGCTATGTCCAGACATTGTTTCAGGTCATTTCATTTGTCATGGTGTTGTCATGCAAAAGATTATCAGATAATCTTGAATCATGTCACTGTCAGATGACAGCTGGGTTCCTGAGGCTGCCGTGATACCCACTTCCTCCCTGGACATGGCACTGAAGAGACTGAGCCTGATCCATACCAGGTTTTTGAAAGCTGCAGTGGACCAGGATCGTTTTCTCCAAGATTACCAGAGACGAGCTCAGTGAGTCCTTTGTCGTTTGTCTTGGCAGCTGGACAGAGCTAGATGTTTTTTCATATTTTCATCAGTATAGACAGGCTGCAGATAGACGCTTTCTACTGCACTACTACAGGAAACCTTATTGAGCATGGCAGCTCAAGTCTGGCATGAACACAAATGAAATATGTTGTAATGTTTAGCAAATACAACAAAATATTAAAACAATAAAAGCAGTATCAGTTTTAATTAAAACAAATATAAACTGAATTCAAATTGAATGAAAAAGTGATATCCTGATAACTTTTCATTTCCTTTTTTTATCCTGTCATTTACTCTTTAATCTTATGTCACTGCTCTTGATGTTACATGTTTCACGAGCCGTTTATTTCATGTCTCACCTGTTTCGTGTGAACTAGTTGGTAAAGGCAGTGTTAACGAGGCCAGCTGGTAGCTGCCAAGATGTTCACAATCAGTGTCTTTTCCAGGCATGCAGACTTGTCATAGCAGGAAGAGCGCAGGTGAAACAAGTTGTGTTAACGATGGCTCAGTTCCATTGAGTGTCGCAGTAAGCCATGCCAGTGAACCAGGACACAATAAAATACCAGGACCATTGGATGTATCTCACATAAATGGAAGGCAGTTGATTTAAGATCAGTTGCACCTGTACTTTTATTGCTATGATTGTTTGCATTTCAAGCATGAACTTGCTATGAAAGAGCTTTTTTCTTTCTTTTTTTATGGTATTTTGCTTTGCACACATCAGTGTCTGCTCTACTGGTCATTTCTTTTCTTAAGCTGTTGTCTTTTGTTTTGCTCTTTTGAAGGCTCCTGGTGAAGTCTATGAAGGACATCAGGGCAGAGGGTGCAAAGTATGATGAGCTAAACAAGTATGTATGACTTTTTTTCCCGCAATTCTTCTGACTTCAGTGTTCTTGAACAGATTGAACAAACGAGTCTACTTTCAGGCGTCACAGCAGTGATTCTACACAAGGGGGAGCTTCTCCCGCTGAGAAGGCCAAAAAGGTGGGTAATATTATGTTAATACAACTTGTTACAATACATAAGTCGGGAGTTATACTCCCTGTGTGTTGATAAGGCATAAAACTGCTGATGACTTTCCTACTTTTTGTAAATCAGCTTAGTGTAGTCGCTGCTGTGTTGTGAACTTCTAAAATCCAGTTGAGTTTTGCTCACACAAGTACTTGGCTGTCCTCAGGTTCGCTCCTTGTGGTCGGTCATTGACGGAATGCTGTCAACAACCAAAGAGGAGCAGCATGCGGTGGGAAGTGTTTTGAAGGGGGATGTAGATCAATACATCCTGGATGGGACTGATAGGGCCCTCAAAATTCCCCGAAGTCTGCTGGAGAGAGTTGAACAGCTCCCACATCAGGTGAGGGTGAAGATGAGTCAGTTCTTTGTTACTTGGGGCCTTTTAATTCCCATACACGGCACATACGGTTTCTATTGATGACAGTTTCACTTGTCATTTCACTGTTGCCATCAGACATTTGTATGCTTGTTCTGAATGTGCATCACAATTTGGCCTAACAGTTGGTGGTCATAATTCACCTCCAGTGTGTCTGCAAGCTATATAAATAGATGGAGGAAGAACTGCAGATGTGGACTTAAGTCAGTGTGGCTACAGGAGATGCCAAACAATTTTCATTCCACACATGCATCATTTTTGTTTCCAGTTGAGTTCAGGGAATGTGTATGAGGCTGGCCAGCTGAACCTCCTGTGTGTGTTGGAGCTGATGAACCATGCGCTGGAGCTCCTGAAGGAGGAGCGCTGTCGGGTCTCTCATGCCCCCAAACCCCAGCTCAGTCCTAGGCACCTGCAGGAGAAATGCCAGCAGATGGCCCGTGTGCTGCAGAACCTCCACCTCACCAGGTACACTTAACACACACTCACTTGATAGAATGATGCACTTTCTCCAACCCATTGATGTGAATCACAGTCTTGTTTTATTAGAAGATTTTCATTTTGGATTGTAATTTTTGTGATCATGGAGGAATTTCCTCATAAGTATTTGTTCGCCAAAAGTTGAATAAGTTGAGTACCAGTGTTTTTTCTTATTTTTCCACCAGACAGAAGATTTCTAAGGAAGGAATTCCTGAGCTCAGGAGCGCCATCAGAGAGTTGGAGACTGAGTGGGACAGGAAGTGGATGGATACCCTGAAAGAGACACCCCTGCTGTCTTTTCTGAATGAAGATCCTGTGAGTTGGTCTTTTTGAACTTGTTCAACCTTTCACTCCACAGTCACAGCGTAGTTTTACCAATAGTGCCAGAAACTTGGTGTACTATTAAAGGGAAGAAGAGTTAACTTGAAAGTCATTTCACTGCAGTTGTATATCTTCATCTAATATTTCTATGTCTGTTTTTAGGCTCTTGGCTTCCTCTCACCAATGGCTCCTCTGTCTTTTGAGCCAGCGACTGAGGCTACTTACAGAAGTAGTGTCTTCTCCCAGTACCCTGCAACGCTTCTTGGTGAGTGAAGTCTGATTATATACATGTAAGGATACGTATTTATTTTGATCGGTTACATCAGTTTTTGTTTCAAATTGTGCTGCTTGCAATTTTTCAGAGGAGAAGCCTGCAGAGAGTAAATCACAGGAAGATGTCCAGCCTTGTTCTTTTAAACTGAAGAGGTAATTTAAGCTATGTTTGTGCAGCTCAGATGTGTGTTTGGTGTATTAACTTCTGGTGGGAGGCTGATACCTGGGCAGTCCTGAGCAGTGCACTGTCCATCACTAATCCTCCCTACAGAATCCGTGCTCTCTGATGACCGCGGCGAATTGAGAGAAATCGCCACGGACAGATACGGAGCAGACACTTTATTCTTGCATGCGCGGCACACTTGGTAGTGTTACTGTGAAATACCAAATGTGTACTTTTGTGCACATATAGGTGCTTAGGACTTTGACACGTCACAAGGAATAATGCAGCTGCGGATTTGAAGTACGGGTGTACTTGTATCCATTATAAGCTACTAAAATAAGAGCCTGACTTTGAAGTGACCCACCCTGCACTTATCCATTCAACAATCAACTGAAGACAGGTGCAGGGCAACGTGCCCACTTGGCTCAGGAATTAGTACTGAACCAAGGACACATAGCAGGCTGTTAATAGCTACATTAAGATGCTCTCAGTTGTGCTTTCACTGTGTCTGTGCTGCACTGCATTTTGTGGAATATATAATGGGGAGACCAACTTGTACTGTGGACAGATGTAGTACAAAAAATGTATTTTTGAGTAACAAGCTTTTTGTCTTAAACAGTTCTTACCCTGCAACAACTGAGAAGACTGAAAGTCCCATTGTCAGCACTGAAGCATCGTCACAAGCGAACACCTCTCTTGACTGGCTTTTCGACACACCTCCATCACCTCCTCTTAAGGCTCCATCGGCACCAGCACTCCTGGTTAGTATAGTTCAGCTAACCTCTGTTGTGCATTAAACTCCAGTTCATCTGATAAAACCACATTTAACAAATCTGTGCTTATTTTTAGGCTAGTGTGAGGAAGACTACCCGTGTTCATCCAAAGGCATCTACAACAAAGACCAAGACTCGGATATTAGACATGGAATATGATAACCTCGCTGATCAGGTATGATGAATTTCAGACTAACAGAAGGGTCAAAGGTTGCAAACAGGAGCCTCATATTATTTTGTCAGTTGATGTTATTGAGAAAAAGACCCAATTGATTAATAATCCCTAATGAGTTTTTTGAAAAGCAGTGTAACCTTTTGTAAGTCTGTAATAATAAGTGGAGAAGTGACTACATGAGACCCATAAATGATAGGATTTTATCAATTCAGTCCTCACTAAAGTGTGTTTGTGTGTTAGTTTGCAGATGCTGTCACTACAGCCAGTCCAACAGAAGGCAGCGTCAAAGGCCTGGACCTGGAGGGCCTTCTCAGCACTCTTCATGGTGATCCCTTCTCCACTAGAAAGCAGCTGCCACGTACGCCTGAGAGCTTGAGTAAGTCGAAAGCTGTTATATTTGCCCTCAGCCTTAAATTAATGTAGGTGTTCAAGTGCAGGAAGGGGTGAGCTTATCTGGTTTTCGATTGAATGTGACCTCATAAGTGCAGAGGTTGTATCGTGATTGGGAAAACTGGCATGGTGTGACAGTTTAGCATGCTTTATTTTTCACCTAAATTTTCTTCTTCTTTTTTTTTTTTTTTCTTCAGTCATGGATGTGAGGAGCTCCTGGCGGAAAGCACTTGAGGAAGACAAATCGGGGAAAACTGGGCAGTCAGTCAAGTTTAATGACAGTGTAATAGGGCGGCTCTCTCCGCTCTATGTGTCTCAAAATGTGTTGCTGAGCCCCGATGCTCCCTCCCAGAGTGTTTCCTGCACTGTCACCCCCACTGTCAAGAGTCAAAGCAGCCCACCTGTCAGCCAGCAGGGGCTCTTACTCAAATCCACTCTGCTGTGGGACACCTTCAACACGGAGGCTCTTGACAGCCCGAGCGGCACGGGCAGCAGTGCGGTCCAGTTCAGCCTCGACCACGAAACCCTCCCTGAAATGTCCAGCTGTGACAGTCTGCTGAGCCTCGACGATGAAGCGGTGGATATGAAGAGTGACGACGACGACAAGCTCCTCGTCCCCTCCCTGAAGACGGAGGTGAAGCATTCGCCACAAACCACGCATCATCATCTGGGTCGGACCCAGCAGGCGTGCAGCGATGGCTCCTTCATGGAAAGCAGGACACCTGAGTGTCTTCTGTTGGATCGCGCGATTTGTGGTTTGGACAAAGACTGGCTAATGGAGCCCGCAAAGCCAGTGGAACCCACAGACAAGGTCTTCTCACTGGACCTCGACACACTGGAGACACCTTCACCCCCAAAGAAGCAGGAGTACCACCTCCCGCAGCTGATCACATTCTCCCCAATAGATGACATGAAGTGTTAATTACATTCATATGAAAAACACATTTCAGCCTCGACTGCCTTCAACTGTCTGCCTTGATAAACACGTCACCAATATTTGTGCATAACTATGAAATAACCTACGTCTACCACAGTCTAAGTTAGTCCTGTGTATAAGTTTGTTTTTAATTTAAAATAAGACATGCTGCTTTAATAAAATAGTAAAATGTGGTTCATTTAATTTTTGTGTACATAAAGATTGCTAACTTCAAAGTGTCATTAACATGGATTTTTTTTCATTTTGAGTGTCTGGTCATTCAATTGTCTTAATGTTTTGGGTACCAGAAAAGCATTTAAGTCCACTGTATTTGTGAAAGGCTTGTATGCCTCTTCTTTTAATATTTACATTGCACTATTAGTATTAACATCTTTACGGGATGTTAAATTTCTTTGTAGGTATGTGCCACAGGATGATAGGATCCAGGTTGATGAAAGTAGAGTTTCTTGAATGTTTGCTTAAACATTTAGAAATAAAAAATGAATGCACGCTCTTATGCAGTGGTGTTTATAGACCCTCTCCATGTGGTAATGGTCTTTATGAACCGTTTTGAAAGGAAGCTGTTTAATCAAAATAATGCACGGAAATGGGTCTGGGGTGAGTGTTTTCCTGGAAAACAACATAAGGCCAGATGTGTAGGTTTCCTTACGCACCTGCTCCTTTGCTTTTTCTTGGTGTAATTTCTCCCAGTTTAAGGTGGGGGGCGTCAGAAACTGAGCAATACCAGCGAAAAGAAAATTGAGTCAAGACAGTCGTAAAGGCTCAGAAGACGGGAAGTTAAACCATTTCACCTTCACAATACAACGCAATAGTGACCATGGGGGGCACTACCCGTGCAAACCATCCTGCGTTATCTTTAACAGGCGAGTGCCACGAGCATTGCAGAAACTGCTGAGTTTAAGATAAAACTTGATTACCAGAGAGGAAAGTCGTGTGTTACAACATGAGAAAAAAAAGTAATACACTACTTAGAACCATATAGGTCATATCGGAGCAGCTTCTAAAAGATGTGCAAGGAGGTGTAGTAGTTAATACCAAATATATGAAAAAGCAGCAGCGTTATGTATAATACATATGGAGGGTGTTATACGCTTTAAATAGTTTAAAAAATATTGTGATCATTGTGTTCTGAAGTATGTAATATATTTATTATTTAAAGTCACCTTTAGCTCTTCAATGACGTTAAGTACTTTATTTTGAAAATTGCAACGCATTTGTAGCCATTAAGGGGTTTTACTTTGAAAAGACACGCAGGAAGATGCTCGCTTTACGTGGTCCAGCTTGCTCGCGCTCCCCGTGGCCGGCCTGTGTCAGTTGCAGCGGGTCCGTAGCTTCTCCTCCTCTCTGGGCGGTTCCAGTGTGAAAAGAGACGTTCAGAAGAAAAGCTCACCAACAAAACTATCAGCGCAGACACAAACATGGCGCCTGCCTCCGCCGACAACTTCAGATGAAAGTGTGGCGAAGAAGTGGCCAGCAAAGTTTCACGGGAGTATTTCGAAGTGTCTTTTTTTACGCGCCGTCCGGGTTTCACCTGCGTCGATTTGCAGAAATAGAAATACGGAATATATCGAGCGGGTAAAAACAGCAAGTTGCCTACATGTCAACACTGTCTGTCGCTGCAGCGTAAACAGCTGGTAAGTGCTCACATTTTTGAATATGGAGGTAGCTGAGACTGAGCGGAGTTTGTCATGGGGTTTAGAAACGGCAGCGAAATGTTTTTAACGCGACTTTAGCTGCGTATGAGTAAAGTCACCCGCTGAAAACCCATTTTCCTGCTTCTGCACTTCCCATCGTGTTATCCTACCGCGGAAAGACAGGCAGCCACGTATCAGCGCACAGGCTGGCCACAGGAGGAAATTTCCTTTTGTTTCACCCGCGGTGATGTGTATTTCCTGCACGAAAGTTGACCTAGTTATGGGTCGGATGCAACAGTTGGGAATATAACACCCCCACCCTCCTCTCCTATCCCCCCCCCCCCCGGCCCTCCTTGACGCCAGACAACCAGACTCAGCTCTCCTGGAGCCTGCCTCACCTTGCAGGTGTCTGCCCTCGGCCACACTCACAAACTGAATTTCCTGCTTCAAAGAGGGGGAGTTTAGCCGTTTAAAGCAGAACTGCACCTAAGATAAGGAACTGGTAACCTGACTTCCCTTTGGACATGTGGCCTGCTTTTATCCAGGGACTTTCTCTCTCAGTATCTGCATTTGTGTGACCCCAGAACGCAGTTGTGTAAGACGCCTCTGTTGGTTTTGTGTGCCTGCCGTGAGCACAAATGCCATTGAATGCAACGCCAAGGTGCTCACATATCTTCGCCTCAGCACTTGACTGTTCGCCAGTCAGCCAGCAGCGAGTCGAACCCCCTTAAGGGCAGCAGAGCACTCTGTGCTCCAGCTTCCCATCACTGATTTGGTGATTCATGGCATGCATGTGATGTTCCTGTTGTGACAGCCGCGGCACAAGTCCCTGCAGAGCTGTGGATGTCACTTCCTCTTGGCTTGTACAAAAAGTATTTTCACGCAGGTATTTTGCCTCCTGAGATGGCAAAAGGGATGTCAGGTTGTCACAGAAAAATCAAGGCGGGGAAGGAGGAAATTGTGGAAATTGCTCTTGCCTTGCAGCATTGCGTCCGTACTGAATTGTTGACACGTGGAAACACAGCAGTAAAAGCTCTTCCTTGACCTTGGCTTGGCCCGACAGCGGCTGGAAAAGGGGAGTGGAGTGAATGTTGCCTCCTACTAACTGCCACAGGCAACATAAAGTAGGTCATGGCTACACTGCAGCTTTGTGTACATTGAACTTGCTCTTTGCCACCACTAGCAGTCCAAAGGCTCCGTCAGGTGACCAAGGACAGGAAGTAGATTGGCCAAGGGGGCAGCAGCAGGCTGTGGACGGACTCTGCGGTTGCCTAGGAATAAGTCAAATTGGATTTTGATGAGTGTGAGAAAAGCCAGGGATTCATTCAGCGGGACAGTGCAACTTTGTCTTTGACTGACATTTCAGCTGCTTTCAGAGCTTGAAGCTCCACTGAATCTTTGACTCGTTCCACCGCTTTGACTTCAACTTCACTCAGTGCTTGTGTTTTGACTGACATGTCAAGCCTCCTCAGTTCTCAGGTCTTCATCTTTGAGCAGCAGAAAACATCTTCAGCCCTTGTAACTCCCACACCTGCTGCTGTTGGTGCATACTTCACCCCAACTGCTTTCAGTGACCCTGTTACTGACAGTGTGTGTCAGTGTATTCACCTGCACTGGCACTTATTTCTTGTGCAGCTTCCACTGCACCCGACACTTCCAGGTCAGTTTATCACCTACGCTGACATTTCAATAGACTTCTTTCGCACTTCGAGCAACAGTTTAACCTACAGCATCTTTCAGTTCACACACTTGATGTGGCGCTAATTTCCAGTACGACTGATGCGTCCTGGTCAGTTCATCACCTACACTTTGGCTGATGTTCCACTGAGACGTTAACTCCTTTCAGCACTTCCATTTTTAACTGTTATTTCAACTTTAAGTCATCGTATATTTTATATATGTACATACTAATGACATTAGCGCCACGCAGGCGGGCTTAGCAGATTTTTTGGTTGACTCAGAAAACCTGAATGAATGTTAGCATCTCCAGAGCTCATAGGGAGTTATTGTCAGGCTCAAGCACACTTAAGCTTTATCTTTTTTTACTGAATTAGACAGAAATGAATACAGATTTATGCAAAGATTTCAGAGTTTGTCTGGTGTTTCATTTGTCTTCCCTCTAAGTTAAGGATTTGCTGTCATTTCCATACATGCGTGTGCGCAGTCGAGTAAGTCATTGTTACAAGTTCTTGGGCTTTCTCAGCTTGAAACACTTCATTGCGTTTTGCTCAGCGGCCTTTTTGCACATCTTAAGACATATTAACTCCAGATAGTTGTTTCTGGCCAAAGAGCAACAGCAGAAGTCTTGTAATCTGATGAACAAAACCCTCTCAGGTAACCCCTTTCCTTCCTCTGATCCTTGTACTTTGGTGTGATGTGCCAGCAGGGTTTTCCTCGTCTCCTTTCTGCAGGCCTGGGTCTGAGCTGGTCTGGGCCCAGCTAGTTAGTAAGGGCAACGAGTTTGCCCTCTCTGCCTTCTCCTTCCAGTGGAAAGAATGCTCTGTGTCTGCCGGGCTGTCACGCTCCAGGAGGGAGGCAGTCTTGTGACGTTTCTGCTGAGCCTCGCTGCTCCGAGCTGCCTCTCGACCTAACCTTCCTGTCATGTGCGCCGCCATTGGCTGCGCAGGTAAAAGAGTTCGGCAAACACTTAGCGTGTGTCACTTTCTCTTGAAAGCACACCTGCCTCTTAAAGCACTTTGTGGAGTGTAACCACAGGTGAGCCAGGGAGAACAAGTGCAAATATTCAGCCTCAGCTATGAGGATTTGAGCCACCTCTTCCCGGATTGCTCGTCACTGGATGCTGCCGGTTGGTTTGATGTAATTTTGACGAAATATTAAACAAGGACCCACTGCTGCTGGACTGACAAAGATTTACAGAGATAAAATACCAGAGGGGAGCAGACTGTTTGAGTTGAGGCCTCAGTGGATGTCTGTCATAGAGCTGAAATGCTTTGGTCAGTCAGGCTAGTTCATGAACGACAATTTTAATAATTATGTAACAAGTAAAAAGACCAACCACATTGTTTTTAGGCTTCAGATCATTACAAATTCACCGCTTTGTGTTCTTCTTTAGCTGAAATATTTTGGCTTTGGGAGTATTTTCAATGTCATTATAGGTGAATAGAATACATTAAACTTTGCTATCAAGCCGAGGCATGAAAATTAAAAAATCTAAGCAGAAACACGTCCACACACACTGCTTAAGCAATGCGAACACAATTATTAAATCTTTTGCAATTATTTTTAAAATGTCAACATGTTTTCATGAGCTACACCTTGCAAGCACCAGAACAGTATTGCAGCAATACGACAGGCACGCTATGCTCAATTAGAGCTTAGAAAAGTCAAGCAGCACAGCCCATGCCCAAAGGAACAAGATGAAATAGCCTGTGGAGAAAACAACTAACCTTATCTGCCGTGCGTTATCGGTGTGATTTGGCAGTCAGATACCTATTCTGAGAAGTGCGTTGATGGCTGTCGTCAGTCCCTAAGTGAAATTAGATGTTACCCGTTGCCTCGGTATAAAAAAGAAAAACAGCTGCCAGCGTTAAGCAAACAGCAGTGAGGAACAGAGTTCACCATCGGTCTTTTGCTTCACTCAGGCCGTGCAGAGAGAGAGAGACGTTGTTAGCATATGGATATGATAATGCCAGGCTATCACACAGCCTTTATCTGGAGCCAAAAAAAGCAGATAGACTGTGAATGCTCCACCTCTCAGAAACTCTGAACAGCAAATATTGAACAGTTCAATGCTGTGTGTTTCCTGCCTTGGTCAACAAGGCTTATTTTCTCTGTTGTAAACTTGAGGGCTGATGTGGCTCGCTCCACCCAGTCGGACTGTTCATCCCATCGCAGCACACTGTTAAGATTAATTAGCAGGGTGAGATATTTACAGCCAATACTGTAGCTGTGCGACATGTGAATTCAATCAGACAGCAGCTCAACTGGTTTGAATTTGAGTTCATCTCCCCTCAAAAGCCACACCGCACCCCAGAAAAACAGTGCGGAGAGTCGGCTTTTCAGCGGTCACCGCCTTGTAAAATTAAAGTTTCGTCACCTCATTGGCACCCTATACTCAGTCTGGCCTTCACCGCCGACAGCGCGCCGCGATGACAGGTGGCAGGGAAGGCCACTTTGTTCTTCAGATCCTCCAAAGCCCAGAGCTACAGAGTGGCACTTGAGGCAGACGCCGGTGGCTGCAGAAGCAAATGCACTGTGGCTGAAAGGTTAGCGAGGCTTTTACAGCTGAAATAAAACGATCTTTTCCTGTACAGAGTTTTGCATTAAGCAATTTTTACGTCACCAGGCGTAGTTGAGCTGTCAGGAATGATTCTAAGTGCACTTCAGCAGCCTTGTGGCATGAAGGCGAATAAGTAGCGCTTGCACAGAAGCCCACATACACTTGTCACAATGGTGGAACGGTTCCTACTATTTATAACCAACGGTCAGCCCGCCCCCAAGCATCATCGCTGCATCTGTACACACTTTGTTGTTTATTCTCATTTGCAGCGTCCAGCACATGACAGTTGTGCGTGTCGTGCTCAGCTGCTGTTCCAGACAAGCTGTGAGTGGATCTGCCCGGCCGGGCTCCTGCTGAAGTAACCGAGACAGACACAGCACTGCCTGTTGTCCAGCATTACACACAAACGCGCAGACTTGTGCATGCGCGCACATGCAGGCGGGCTTTTCCACCCCTGGGGAACAAGCCTCCAGGCTCTTTTGTATGAAAGGGATGAGATCATTGTGGGGCAGACCATGGGGGGATGGAATAAGGGGTTCCACTCTGTTTACTTAAATAGAGGAATCTCTGTTTCTATGTCTGTCTCTGTCTCTTTTTCTTCATCTTTCCACTCCCCCTGGCTTTGACTTTGGTACCATGGATATGAAGTGGCTGGCCAGGTGAATGCCATTAACACCACAAGTGCTAAAAGCGAACAAGCATTAGGTTTGGTGCACACGGATGCGAGGATTAAGGCCTCCCCGCTTTTATTTATGGCATCCAGAGCGTTTTCACCAGCCCTCAGGGGTTGTTGGGCCGCAGCGTTTTTTTGGCACGCTTGAAGCGAGTTAAGACTGGTGCCACCATCAAGGAACAAGACTTTCCAGAAACCAGGGGCCTTGAGGAATGATCTCGCTCGGAGTTTGATAATTTGGCTCCAACAGAAAGTAACTTTAACCCCACAGAGTTTCCTCAGGTCACAGGTGATACTCCTAATTTGAAATGTTAATATATTCCTCTGTGTGACTAGTTACTGACTTGAAAGAGAATAGTCTGTTGTGCTGGAGGCATGATTCATTACATATTGTTGTATTACGTTACACCTTCCAAAACTGTGTTGTCTTATCTCTAAAAATCTAGATCCTTCCCCTGCATGCATGTGTTTAATCACAAAGTGTGCTGTTCTTCCCACAGCTTGTATTAATGGCTGACAAGAGATGGCACTGACTGCCAATCCATGTGGCCTCCTTAGACTACAGTTAGAAATCAGGCAGCAAAGATGGATTATTGGGTCGTGAGATCATGGTTTGAATAACTTAATTCATTTGTCTAAAATATGCAATATTTATACAGGGCTTTTAAGACCATCTGTAATGAGTATGAGTCAGTTGGAGCATAGTAAAACATCATTAGCATGCCTGAATGGCAAAACCTGTTCTGCATTTTGGTCTTGAATTCAGTTACATTAACGGTTTGAACCGTTGGCAGTTTTTGTTTGGTTTTCATTCACTTAGTCCTGCCATATGTTGTTATTTTGAGATTAGGTTAGACACTCACCAATGTTGGCATTTAGCATGGCAGTTTTTACAGAAATGCTCTGGAATTGTTTTTTCTTTCTTTTTTTAATGAAAGAAAAACAGTACAACTTGGAAATTGTGCAAAATGTGTAAATGTTGAAGAAGCATCAAACCCGTCGGTTTGGTTTTAGCCAGAAGGGGCCATCATGAATGAAATCACCGATTATTTTCTGCATTTGTCGACAGGAACATCCCCGTCCTTTTATCCTAGAGCGCAGGTTTTGTCAGATCATCAGTCCAACACACAAAAATATTTAATGAGCTGTAATTTCAGACCAAGGAAAGCAGCAAATTCTCACATAGAAGAATCTAAAACTGTGACATGTTTGGGATTATTGCTTCAAAAATGATTCATCAATTATCAAAACAGTGGCAGATGAATCCTCCTTTGAGTGACCAATCATGCTACATACCATGGTATAATTAGCATGTCAAACTCTCTAATGGTTGACAAATGTATTGTCTCATTAAGGCCTGTGCTTCAGGAGTTCGTAGCTGCAGTGAAGCCAGAAGCCAGCTTCAGAGTAACCGGTCACATGTCCTCTAAAGCTTCATAGTATTTTTGTCATGGTTCGTAGTGACCCTTCATTGTGAGTGCAGCCCAGACAAAGAGTGTGACACTCGATCATCAGGGCTCAGGAGTAACAGAGGAACAGGTTTTCACATGGGAAGGGAGGGGCAGAGCACAACCTTTAGAGCAGGGGCTCAAGTTACAACACAAGCCTGAATACAGTGGATTTTTAAGAACCAGTATGTGCCAGGTTGACTCGATCGTTTTACCGTTTGACCCAAGAATGTGCACAATTTTTTGGCTTGAGGCATAAAAGTTTTCCGGCACTGCGTGCTGTCACAAGTGCAGAACAAGAAGAGCAGAAAATCCTGAATGTTATAGCTTCCGCCTCGCTTTAAAGCTTTTAGTCTAATCCCCTGTCAACGTTTAGGACCACGACCGTGTTTTATTTGCTCGCCAGATGTAAAAGTAGACAATAAAACAGGCCTTCTCTGCCATTTTAAGTCGAAAACGGAGACGCTGGCTGACATCAGGCAACAGAGAACATGTCAGCTGCATTCAGTGTACCCTTGAAAGACTCGAAGATCAATTTCCTCAGCGAGAGTAACACTAGGCGCAGCTCAGGGTCGCGCAGCCTGGCATTGTTGGGGCTCGGTTGCCATGGCAGTGCCATGTTTGTCTATTATGGGCTGTCACAAAGAGATATTTGTACGGTTGTGGCGGGGTGTGTGGCGCAGGCAGGGGTGACTGTCACAAGTGGTTCCAGCGTTTTGAGCGTGTCCGCAGCGTGTGCGCACACCTAACATCAGTGGTGTGTTTAAGTGCATCATGTTGTTTCCAGCGACAGTTTGATTGGCTGCCTCTGCTGTAGTTCCCTCTCTGTAATTCCACAGAAGAGATATAGCATGACAGACGAATCCAACGTGTAATGGCAACCTCTCCACAGCAAATAGCTGCGCTGCACTGCTAACGGCGACCCTATTTTTAAATTGGAACAGGAAACGATATGACGGCATTACATTTCTCTTTGGTGTTCATGGGAAGTCCCTGACGTATCGAAATGTCATATTCCTGCGAAGAGAAGTTGAATTAATGCAGGACACTGTTCACTTCACTAAACCCCACAATTGTCCTGCAGAGTCAGATCGATCCTCTAGTGAGTAAAATGCATGTTTGAGTCCTACTTCGTTCTCCGAAAAAGGTGTGATTATCTTCTGTGGTTGGGTTCTTAAACAATAGCAGGTGCCTGTGGCTGGTTAACGTGGAAGATAACATCTGCTTCGGCGCAGTATGTGTGGCTTTTAGTGGTGCGCAGGTCACCCAGTTTCTAGGTCAGTGCAGAGTTTCAAATAATTGAGCTGCTTTTTAAAAAATCACCGACAAGTGCTCTCTGTAAGAGGAAAGTGAGCATCGCATTCTGGGTGGTTGACGTTGTGTTTACTGTTCTCCGTGAAGCACATGTCGATTCACCGTCATGTTGAACTTTCATAGGGCTGCATTCAAAGCCCGATCTGGAGCGAGCAGACCTGCTGCTCGCCCAGGATAGTGTTTGTTTTTCTTTTCTCTTTTTCTTTTTCTGTCAACATAGCTTTGTTTCCTGCTGTGGCTCTTTGTGGCTATCTCTGCCCATGCTGTCGGGGAGCGGTGTGACTCACAGCCTTGATGTTTTCACCGACGTAACCGTTTCAGAGCAGATTAATTGCAGGGGCTAATGTTTGTGACAAAGGTTAAAATGTGACTCTTGCGAAATGGCTGTTAAATTAAGAAAATAGCCAAAATTGGGCTGTTTCTGAGTGAGAATGGGAGGCAGCGCGCCCACACACGGTGCTTTCCTGCTGACCTGTGACCTGCTCATACAAGAGGATCAGGCTTAAAATTAGCCTTATTAGCCTGAAGAGTCATTGAGTATTGACTACTCTATGACACCAAGGCCTGATCTAATGTTCCCTATATGTTATAGCTGCACAGACAGTACTTCTGTCTGGAAACAACAACTCTAACATCCACTGCCTTTCATTTGTCTCCTTGAAACTCCACTTTTGTCCTGAGGGAATATTTGTAACAAGTGTGCACTTGCCTAAGTCCCTCTAGTCTTTTAAAGCTATAATCAATATTTTATATTAACAGTGGATCAAATGACTATGTGAAATATGGAGAATTATCACCTGACTCAGCTTTTCCACTCAGCTCTTGAGCTTTATCGGCCTCTTTCAGCTCAGTCTGCAGCTTCACTATTTTAGTGCATTTTGTTTTAGTTGTTTTTAATTAAAAAAAAGCTTTAAAAACCTGCTCTAGGCTACCTGCCCAGCACCAGGCAGTGGACAGTGCTAGCGTCTAGCTAGTAAATATACATAGTGATTAGCATTTAGCAGCTAAAGGGCACTAAAGAGGTGTTGGTGGAGACCAAAATCTGAGCTGGGAGGAGAGGGACTGTTGGTCTTGAGTTCGTCAAGTGGGAAGAAACATGACTTCAAATACATGCTAATGTAGCAACATTGTTTTGCTGGCCCCTAGTGGCCAAATACATCAGTCATTGTAGTTCAGTACACTCTAAATACAGTTGTTAGCTTATACGCTACTGGTTCAGCTCATGTATGTGTCTCACTGATTTGAATCAGAGAAATGATCTGATAATAATCTTCATTTCATACAGACTCTGACACACACACACACACACACACACACACACACACACACACACACACACACACTCACTGGTTAAACCATCAGAGGATGTTTACTGGCCAGCCATTGTGAGCGCACATTTAACAGTGTGGTTTGTTATAAAGCAAACATCGTCTGAATACAGCGTTTTGCCTTTGACCAGTGAGACGTAACCATGGATACAGTGCAGTAAATCTCCTCAGAGCAATAAGTCTTAACTCAGCTCCACATCTCTCGAT
Organism: Chaetodon trifasciatus; assembly: GCA_037975065.1. Lineage (NCBI taxonomy): Eukaryota > Metazoa > Chordata > Actinopteri > Chaetodontiformes > Chaetodontidae > Chaetodon > Chaetodon trifasciatus. The sequence goes on along the minus strand of JBBMOE010000017.1, from coordinate 9,600,208 downwards.
TGCTGTTGTGCATCATAACACAATAAAAGCTGGATCCAGACAAAAGTAGCATGCTTTTTTTTTAATAACTGAGTGGGACAGATTCTGTCCATTGTGTTGTGAAAAGCCACATCTGGATCCGTGTGGGATTTCATGAACTTTACTGAGGATCAGCCTGAGGAACTGTCCTACTATTGGAGGAAAATACTCAAAGTGAATTCAGAGGGGTGGTCTCCATTTAAGAGGTGATCATGCGATATGCAGCACTCATTCCGTTCCATGCTTGTCTTCCTCGCCTCACCTGTGAGGTCTGCCATATCCCCGTCAGAGTTCTTACATCCTGCATGAAGTGAGCGGCTGAGAGACGGTGGGAGTGGCCGCTAATCCATCCCACCTTCACTGATGTGCTTTTATTGCCGTTTTTGTTTGTGGAAAGTTGAAGTCACCGCTTGGATGTGACATAAAACCACATTGTTTCTGCTGCTCAAGGCCTGTGTTGATACAGTGACACCGTTTCATTGGAGTATTTCCCCGACATTGTTTTAAAGAGTCATGAAAATAATGGGCCATATTCTGGGCAAATGTCCAACTAGAGTTCTTCAAAGCCACCTAGACTATGAGGCATGAAACAAATCAATTTTGGCATGTTCACATGGGCAAAGTGCCAAGCTTCGAACTCAAACTACATTTATCGTGATATGAGGCAAGACTGAAAAGAATGAAACATTAATTTCCACACATGTCAAGCCATTGTTGTCCAAGACTGCATGCTGTATGCTTGATGGAAAAAAGGAAGAAAGCAGGCTCAAAGTCTGGAAAAAGATTTCTGTTTTGTGTGGAAAGTATGTCTGCTGTTGTGCTGTCTTGCAGCGGCTGAAAAATGTTCCTCCCGGGCAGGTCAGGCTGCCTCCCGCCACTCCTTCCACAGCACAAGCCAGCGGATGTCCTGCGCTGTAGACATGAGCCTGCACACAGAACGATTTTCTTCACCCCGCCTTTAAAAACACCTGTGGCTTCACGATGATGTGCTGTCATTTGTTCGGCATGTTGATGGGTGAAAAAGCTCCAGTGCACAGCATTAATCTGCGTCACAAAGTCCAGGGCTGCCTGTGCTCGATGTGCCTGCACAAAGACTCTTCTTTTTTTTCCCCCCTCCTGCCACAGCTGACTCACCACTGGAAAAATTGAACTTCCTGTATAGGTCCTAACAGCTCTTTGAAGGCAACATTGTTGCTTCAAGTTTCTCTTTCTTCTTCTTAGCTCTTTTACGATGAAGAGATGTCCTTGACAGTGCAGCACGTGGCTGAGCCGCTAACTGAGCCGCTGACTGCTAAATGTGGTGTCATGACTCAAGCGTTAACTGGAAAAAGAAACTCACATTCCTCACATATAGTCCATAAAGGATTACAACAAACATGTCTTGGCAGCTCGAGCCGTTAAATCGGGTGTCACTTTTCAGATTTTTTTTTGTCACTTTGAGACCATATTTGCCTGTTTTCTAGACTTTGGCTTGATTTACGCTCGCAGTGGCATTTCTGAGCATTCCTCCGGGCCCGGCTGCTCTCCCTTAGCTCTCTGTAGCGGCCAGAGCTTTAACTCTCCCGACATAATTGGAGCAGTGCGGTGATATACAATGACAAGAGTGTTTGTGTTGGTGTCCCTTCATTATCCCTTGTGTTTCCCCAGTTTGTTTGCTTTGTTGTGGCGCTGCAGCTTTAAAGGATCCTTTTATTGCCTTGGCAAGAGTATTACTTAGCATTCTGTGTATGCTTGCATGTGTAATCCATCCCACTGTCCCAAAGTCATATGTAAGAGCTTTATGCCTTCACTAACTTGCAGTGTCAGTATCTTTTTAACCACAGCAGAGAATAGAAGTAAAATGTTTTCTTTCTTATTCCAGGTACGCCCAGCCATGATCGAGGACAAGGGTCACCGTGTGACCGACTACTTTGTGGTGGCCGGGCTGACAGACAAGTCCACGCCCCTGGAGCAGGACCTGTCGGAGACCAAGTCCGGCGGGCCCAAAGCGCCTATCACTGACTTGGCCGTCATTAACAGGTCAGCAGGAGAAACGGTGCCCGAGGGCTTCACTTGCATCGACAGCACCTACAGCGGCCAGCCAGCCAACCTCAATCATGGCAGTCTCAAGAGCCCTGAGCTGTTTCTGTGCTACAGGAGAAGTCGAGGGAAGTCGCCCCTCATTGACATCGGGTAAGTCAGCAGTGTGTTTATGTCTGTTTGTAATCTGGTATGTTCATATATGTACACAACAGCAAAGGGGCTTATTACTCTTAATGTGAGTAAAGCTTGTTGCTAGTCACATGTGATTGAAGATCCCCAAAGTGCCCTGCAGCAGGGCTAATGGCGAGCTACCATGTTAGCAGAATTTCATGCAAGCATGTATCAGTAGATTCTTTCAAGAGGCCTTTTTCATGGACGCCGTTTTGACATGTCACAGTCGGAAAAGCGCAGTTGTGAGCAATGAAATGAATGATGGCTGAATTCCATTTAGCTGCATCACTCTCAGGGTCCTGCTCATGTGCAGGATACTTGCCTCCTACCTTTTTATAAAGCTCATGTTAGTGTATTAGTGAATGGTGTTTCTTGTGTTTTGTGTGCCCCTGGTGTCATATTTAATTTCACTTCAATGGAATGACAGAGAGGTGGAAGGAAGTGGGTGTGTTCACCGCTTCGTTCACACGTCCCTGTTGCGTCATGGAGTTCTCCCACTCAGCCACACCTCTTGGCTCCCTTCAGCTGATACAATTTCCCCTCTTCCTCCAATTATCCTACAAGAGGGAACTCCAGCAGGACTCAGTGAATCCAGTCCAGGAAGACTGAAGCGACCGCTGTCCTTACTTCTTGACGAGTGGAGCCAAATGTTGCTTTTCAGCCTCCATTTCTTCAGAGCCAGTCCTTTGTGTCTCTGAACTCGTCTGTCCTGATTGAACTCGTAATATCAATGCAGCGATGTGTTATTGAGAACAGTGATGTAAATGCCTCAGGCATTTCGGTTCTCCACACACCTTAGTCTTTGTCTGATGTCTCTTTGTGTCCCCAACAAACAAACTGGTGTTTCCACTTCCAAGAGATGGCACTCAGCTCACTGTGAAAGATGCAAAGCCAGGCCTGTCATTAAAGCTGTTGAAGGTTGCAGCTCAGTGCCTGCCTACTGCTTGTTCTGTGATGAATTTGGTTCATTTCATGTAAATGTAGCTTAAAACTAAAGAACTCAAACCCTTCTGAAACGCCACAGCTGTCAGCACACTGAGCATAAAGACAAGAACGTGTGTCAAGTTGTGTTTCCTTTAAGAAAATTGCGCAATCCTGCTCGGCATGCTGACATACGAGGTTGAGAAAATACAGAAGCAAACTTAAATTAAAGGATTCTCAGTGTTTGTCAAGTTACTTTCCAGTTTTCCTGTTTCATTGGTTGAAGCAGTGAATCAGTTAATGCACTGCACAGGCTTCTTTTCTGTGTTGCTGCAAACAGTATTAAGAGACTCCTTATGTAAAATTCATAACTGTGTGGTCTGTTAGTAATAAGTGATGTGATCGATGGATATGATTGTGTGTTTTAATAAAGATGCCACAAGTAGATGCATTATACCACTGATTCACTTCCTGATCGTCCTGTTTAGGTTGAGCTACAAAACAGAAGGTCATTCAATATTTTCTGCCACGCTGCGACATCCGTGTCTTCACTTCCTGAATTCTGTTTCACCTGCTGGTCACCATCCACTGAAAAAAAATAGATAAAAAGCAAGAACCCTATAAATCATTCATCCTTCCTTCTGCTGCGTCTGCTGTTGCTGAAGCCAGCGTTCCCAGCCCGGGGCTCTGCAGCGTCACGACTCACTGTGCCCATTAGGCCTCTGTTTTTGTTGCCTAAATGAGAATTTGCTGGCAGCTGTCCTCCTGGCCTCTTTAGGTTTGTCCCGCACTCTTTTCAGAATAAATGAAGTGTTTCAGGACCATTATATCTGTGATGGCTGCCATGTCGCCGACACAAGATTAAAAAATGGGGTCCGTCTTAGTGTTAAGAGGGCAGCAATCACAGCTCTTGGCCTCCCACATTGCATTGTCCAGATGGAAAGGGGAGGACATGGAACATGCTACCATAGAAGCCCTGCAGTCATGCAAAAAAATGCACCACAGTGGGCCACTTATTGCTTCCCTGTTTGCAACTTTCAGCTGTGTGATATTCTCACAGCAGGAAGCAGAGACTGGAAATGCACATAGCATTTCAGCAGTGATGCGCAGGATGACATTCAGAGTGTTTGTTTTGTGCCATAAAGGATGTGAGAATCTTGATATCCGAGTTTCCTTTGCTGTCTGGGATTTGAGTGAGTCAGCTGGTAAATATGTCTGAATCGCAGCATCCTTTGAAGACGGGCTTCTCGCCGAGGCCTGAGAGGGAAACCAGAGCTCGAGGCAGAGAGTCAGTGGTGCTGACCAGTGACCACACGCTGACCCTGTCTGTAAAACAGGAGAACCAGGGATTATCCTCACCCTCGAGCCACAGTTCAGCCTCTCGCTTACTGTCTCTCAGGAATGCACTTTTTCCGAAATCAGTCTGAATGTGGATTGATTGTTTATACAGCAGCACCTCAGCACTTATTTTTTGCCACCAGTGTTGTAAATTAAGAGCTCAGAATACATGAAACTGCATATTTCAATAGTTTATACTAACAATGGATCAAATGTCTATTTGTATTTGAAAGAGATCGCTCCCAGTGATAAACTCAGAGAATTATCCACCAACTCTGCAGTTCCCCCTCAGCTCTATGGAGCATTTCAGCATCTTTAAAGTCATTTGGTTGAGTCTCTCTCTCATCAGCGCAACATTTCCAGCATCCATTTTCAGCAAAAAAGCTCTGATAAACCCACTGCACATGACCTGCCCGGCAACAAACCATGCACAGACAAAGTTAGCAACTAGCCAGTGAACACTGTGGAGCATGTAGCAGCTAAAGAGACAAATATTTCCCTCAAGGGTTCAATGCATGTGAAGATTGTGGTTATATCAAAGTCTGTTGTTTTGTATTTGTCACTGTGTCAAAGCGTATTCTCTTTAAAAATCATTGTGATCTTTTCCCTGAAAAAGTTGCCCTGCTGGTAATTGTGCTTTAGAGGATTCTCTTGCTTCAGACTCTTAAGCTCATGATTCAGTCGCTTGTTGTGACACCTTCACCATTTGGGAAAGCCACTGTAGTGTAAAACATAAAACATTTGTTGTTCTGATCGATGTCGTTTTCTGTGCTGCACAGATTTCCCCAGATTTTTCTAGTTTGCATTCTTCTCTCTTTTTCTCTGCCTGTTTCAGACTCCAGATTTGCTGGTGGCGCTCAAACTTCTGTTTTTGCAGCGTAAACTGTTGCATCATCACAATGTGGATTGTTTGTCTTCTGGCAGCAAAGCTTGTTTAAGAAATGAAATCCATGCCTGACAGCAAAGCCGATTCCAGGACCGCACTCTTCTCTGACACACATAATTGTCTTTGAGAGCTTTGTAGTATTTGTGGGCATGAGTCGCTGCTCTGCTCTGCGCCGTCTTTTCACACCATTTTGGTCGTTTTCGCACTCAAATCTAAAGACAGCCGCGCAGACGTACTCTCAGCTCATCTATATTTCTCTCCTCCGTCCCTTTGTGTCACTGTCAAGTGCGGGCTAACATTTCCCCGTTTGATGTGTTTCTCAGTGTGCTGTATGAGGGTAAGGAGCGTCTGATCCAGGGCTGTGAGATCATCCAGGCCACACCATACGGCCGCTGCGCCAACGTCAACAACAGCTCCGCCACCTCGCAGCGCATCTTCATCACCTTCCGCCGAGCGCCGCCCGTCCAGCCTCAGAACTCCCTCGCAGTGACGGACATCTGTGTCATCATCACCAGCAAGGGCGAGACGCCACCGCATACCTTTTGCAAGGTGGACAAGAACCTCAACTGTGGAATGGTAAGTCCGATGGTATTCTATAGCGAACACTTCATCATCAGCTGACAGAGAAGAAATTTATAATGTGTCTTTGTAACCTTTCAGTGGGGCTCCAATGTGTTCCTGTGTTACAAGAAATCAGTATCTGCGTCCAATTCCATCAGTTATAAAGCCGGTGAGTAAGAGTCAGATGTTTTCTGTGTGTTTTATGTTGCAGTGTCATTAGAGGTCTGCCGTTACCTTCATCTATTTATAGTGGAGTCATTAGAGTGAAAAGAGTTCATAAAGGCCACACTGAGAAGAAAGGATTCAGGGAGGTAAAATAAGTTAAGCATGTACGTGATTCACAGTGCATCAGATAATGTGTCTGAAGCCAAGAGGCTGTAATAATGGCAGGACAGGAAAAGAAACACAAAAATGATAGCAATAAAAAAATCCTAATGAGAAATCAAAATGATGAAATGACAAGTAAGAAACATTCTGATGTTCTCAGACACAAATGTGAAATATTTAGACACTATTATGAGATGAAGTGAGTGTAAAATGTGACTTGCAGCTCCGTTAAACGATGTGACATATTGATAGAATCGGCCTCTGTTACGTCTTTGTCTCAAACAATCAAGCGAGCGACACCCTCAGTGTTTGTCTGTGATCTCGCAGTCGATAGTCGTTTCTTTTTGCAGCCGGCCCTTCTCGACTGTTGTGTGACATTTTCACTGACTGAATGCTTCCTTAACAGTGTGGCCTTTGGAACAATTCATTGTGCAACGCTCGTATAATCAGTGTTCATATGAATGTGTGTACACACACACACACCCCATGCAGACACGAATGCTGGCTTTATCTTTTTGGTCGGCCTTTTTCCTGTGAGGCGGCTGTTTATTCATCGCAGACAACGGCACTTCCTGCCACGCCCACTGTCTACATGTTTGTGTGTGCGCGTGCGTGTTCGCATAAGAATGTGTGTGTGTGTTGTCAGAATGGCATCTCACCAAACAAAAAGATACTCTGAGGAACACAACAGTTATTTCCTGGAGGTGAAACTAGAGTATACTGACTGATGACGACTTTTCATCAGAGCTGAAAAATCCTTTTTCTTAGAGAAAAAGCAGAGAAAAAGCCAGAATTGTAGCCTGTCTGGAAGCTTGAGTTACCATTGCAGCAGGTTTAGCATTGGCACGTACTTTGCTCAACACTCCTTCATTACTACACCACAACTATCATTTGCTTTTTCCTTTGTTCTCCAGGTCTCATCTTTCGGTACCCAGAGGAGGATTATGAGTCTTTCCCCCTGTCAGAATCCGTCCCTCTGTTTTGTTTGCCCATGGGCGCCAAGATTGAGTGTTGGGCGCCAAACACACGCGACCCTCTGCCCGTCTTCTCCACTTTTGTCTTAACCATCTCTTCTGGTGAAAAGGTGAGCTGCAGCAAGTCTTTGAGACATTTCCAGCGAGGTGAAAACTGGGTGAGAGAAGCCAAACATTTGCAAAATTTGTCCATCTCTGGTCTCAGGTGTACGGATCAGCCATCCAGTTCTATGAGCCATACTCAGTGGATCAGCTGAGCGAGAAGCAAAAGATCCAGCTGGGCGTGCTCACCACGGTGGAGAAGAAGATGATCCCCAACCGGCCCGTGAACACCAACAAATGCATCTGCCTGCTGTCTCGCTGGCCCTTCTTTGAGTCCTTCCGCAAGTTCCTGATGTTCCTCTACAAGCTGTCCGTCTCAGGCCCGCACCCACTGCCTATTGAAAAGTGAGAATCTGCTGGCAGATATTTTTATATCATCTGTTTTTCTATCAGCTCTCAAGGCCCACGCTTCAATAGGTTGAATGTAGTGCTCTGTATATGTTTTAAAATGACCACATTTTGTTCATTTCTCTTAACAGGCACATCTCACACTTCATGCACAACGTGTCATTTCCCTCCCCCCAAAGGCCAAGAATATTAGTCCAGGTGACATGTTTTTGTTTTTTTTTTTCCCTCTGTCAGTCAAAATGTACTTTAGCTTGTGCATCATCGTGCTTTTATAGTCCCTTATGTGAACATTTGAAAATGTTTGCCTTTCAGCTGTCGGCACATGACAACCTGATCCTCTCCCAGCCTGTGTGTACACCCTTACCCCTCAGGTAATCGGGCTTTGCTACGCTAAACAGTCATTTCACTCCAAATGGCATGGGGAGTTACTTTGCTGAAATCCTTTTTCAAACAAGGGGTGGGCATTTTAGCCTATTCTTCATACTTTGATAGTTTTGTTTGTATTTCGAGCTAAATGCAGCTGTCCTTCAGCATTTATTCCGTGCTTTGCCGATAATAAATACAGCTGAGCGGGCTGAAAGAAAAAGACCGGCATTGTTCCAGAAAGAAAGCAGAACACACTCATTCATGGTAGTTCTTTCCAGGTCAAATCCTCACACTGAAAACAGCCTCGGGCATCAAAATCTTTGACACTTTTTCCACTGCTGCAGTGCAGAATTTTGCAATTGATGCAAGAAATTCAAGCAGTGGGTGTTACCTTGAAAACTCTCACACATGGTGTCTGACAGGCCCTTGTTAAAGCTAATACAAGTTGCTAATATTGCTGATATTCCACTTAACGTGACCCACTGCCGTTGCTGCCTTTGCGACTGTGATTTACAAGGCTTGGACAAAATCTCAGATACACACACATGAAAAAGGAAATTCATTTTGGGCCACAGTTGCAAAGCCCTCTAAAAGGTTTTATTAGGTTCTGGAAAAGTCTCATTGGCAAATAGAGCCAGTGGATCAAGTAGACTTGGCGACAGCTTAATGGACTATTGTCTTAACAACATTACAAGCTGGTGTACATCCTTGGAAATGAATAGAAATTGAATCAGTGCCACAGAGTCTCAACAGAGAGTTTCCATTATCAGCTTAACGAAGCGAGTATGACTTGCAGAGCTGTTGGGTTGTATTATATTGCAACGTGATAGGGTTATTTTGCTATTTCAGAGATCTCACTGTTGCTATTAAAACACTCATAGTTAAAACAACTGCTGAAAGTTTAAAATGGCTTTCAACCTGTTGTTTTGTCCTTTTGGGATCTTCATTTTCTACCATTGTTGAGAGTTTGGAATGACAGTCTCTAGTTACAAACTAGAGATATAAACCCTCCACCCCATCAGTTCTTTTTTCCACACTCCTTCCCTCCCTTACGTCCGTTCCCTGCCTGACGCCTCACTCATCTCTGTGCTCTCCCTCCCCTGTCAGTGGGGCAGACTATGGCTCTCTGCTGATGAATCTGGGCGCAGAGAACTGCGCCACACTGCTGCACTTTGTCCTGCTGGAGAGCAAGATCCTGCTGCATTCGCTCCGGCCGGCTGTGCTAACCGGAGTGGCCGAGGCTGTTGTGGCTGTGAGTACACTCAACATGTCCAGTAGTGTGAATGGCAAAATGCGTGAAATAAAAATCACATTAAAGTCATTATTATCACCCATTATCTGCCTTTTTGGGAGCTACATCAGATCTCTGGAGCTGAAACAACCAGACCTTCACCTTCCTGACCATATTAGAAATGCATGGCCAGATGTGAAGCCTTGGAAAGTAAATTAATAACATTGTTGATCACAGTGCATCTCTAGTGTGCATCAAGTCATCTCAAAGATCAGGCTAAGACCCAGCTGCTTCCTTTAAGTGGCATAGATGCTAATTTTAGAACCCCTTTTATATATAATTGCCATTGCATCATTCTTGTTGGGATTAGGCAGCTCTTTGAGGAGGAAAATATAACCAAATCATCTGCATGCATAAAAGCTTTAATTACGAGTTGACCAAAAACACAGGCTGTTTCACAATCAGCTGGCCAACATTAAAAGAATCGCATGCAGCACCTCATCTGAACCGCAGAGTCTGAGAAGCATACTAAATCACATATATGGAATTCATTTGATGCTAATTTATGATGCGCAACTGATTTGATCAGATGGCTTGAAAGCTTTGCAAACAGCACATAAACTTGCTTTCCTTATAGTTGACAAAGATAACTGACAGTCAGTTATACAAACAGTAAAATAAGCAGCGAGAAGACAAACAGGCTTTTGAGAAACATGTTTGAAACGTGACTAGTTGCACCTACATTATGCCATCTAGATTTCTTGCATTTCTTCGAGCATTTGATCATGACTCCGCCAGTGAAGTGAACGCATCATAATTGATCTTTCTATGATTCAAATTCTCATTATTTCACCTGTGCAGCTCACAATGCTGTTTTTACATTAATAAAAGGCTTAAAGTTGCTACCATAACATTTCCAGCAGTGTCCTATGCGCTGCAGAGTTTCCTTATATGTGGTGCTGTTTATATTTTTGCATATGGCGGCATCTCCAGACAAACCAAGGCAAACAAAAGATGACTGTCTGCCACACCTGCCTCAAAATTCTCTGTAACTTAAACGCAGGCTGAGTCATTCCCCTCCGTGAATGAGTTACTAAAAGCTAGTCTAGTAACATATTCATCCTCCTTTTGATAAGATTTTAAATGGCATGTAGGTACTCATTCTACCATAGTTATACTTATCACTCTACCATTATGTCTGTTCTATTGTTATATCCCAGTCAATGTACCATCATTAATTACATCATACTTAAAATAAAAAAAAAAAAAACATTGCCGCTCCTCTTTGTATTTGACCTTTGACTTACTTTTCCACTGTGATTGGTTGCTGATTCTCCAGCTCCATCAACAAATTCACCAGCCATGTCTCTTGGGAGACACAGGATGTCACAATCCTCAAAAATCCCAGTTTTATTGTGAAGTGTCACAATAACTGAAGTTACAGTAACCACAAAGAAGGGCATCTTATGCAAGTGAGACTCATTGCATTTGTCCTAATTGCCCAAATTTGCTTCTGGAGTCTGGTGTAGACATTCTGTGGAGGTCATGTAAAACTCCTCATTATCGCCCACCTGGTTGTAGTAATCATGCCTTTGCTCTTGTCCCTCCTCAGATGATCTTTCCCTTCCAGTGGCAGTGTCCATACATCCCCCTGTGCCCGCTCTCTCTAGCAGGCGTCCTCAACGCTCCCTGTCCATTTATAGTGGGTGTGGACTCCCGCTACTTCGACCTTTACGACCCCCCACCAGATGTTGTCTGCGTGGATCTGGACACCAATACTATCTACCTGTAAGCCCTGCTTTGACACCCACGTCACTGTCTGCTTTGTTCTTTATATTTCCAGCTCCTGTAAAGCTGAACAGCTGTGTCATGTGGTGCAGTTTTGTTAAACCAAGAGCAAAGAGCAGATTATTTTTGTACAGCTCTCCCGTTACTTCCAGCTAACTGCCTTTGTGGTATTGTGTGTTACAGGTCTGACGAAAAGAGACACAGCAACTGGAAGAACCTCCCAAAGAAGCCCTGCAAGAGTCTCGTGAACTCACTGAGCAACTTGCACCACCAGCTGGCCACTGGTACGAACAGCATCTGACAGCAGAGAATCACCAGATTAACATGCATTTACAGGCAATGGACAAAGTATCACAAACAATGTGAACTAGTTAAGTACAATAACACTGCAAACCCAGTCTAAAAAATTTTTTATATTCCACAGCCAGCATTATATTGTGTTTGTCAGGTGGCAGGTGCTAATTTCATTCCCTGGTGATGTTTGTCAAATAATTAAAATTCAGATTAAAAAGAAAAAATAATAGGTTTAACAGCTGTTTAACAAAATGGTCAAGTTAAAGGACCGGTCAGACTTAGAACAGCCTATTAAAATGCAACATATAAGAACAAAGTAAAGTATGAGAGCATCATCAGGTAAAGAAAGATATGTTAAGCTTGCTGAAAGATAAAAGCACATTTTGAGAAGTTTTTATACTTGAATGTAAAGCTGTACACCTCCTGTCTCCATTAAGCTTCAGTCGCTAAAAAGAAACAAAAAGCATAAATGCTTTCAGTATTTTTCCGTTAACCACCATCCAGTTGATGAAAACACTGTTGGCTAATCACCAGCCTTTTAGCTACTAGCTGGAATTTTAATTTTAATTTTGATTTTAGCCATAAAACTACACCAGTTGGTGCAGCTAATGTTAATCATTCATACTCTTCACTGCATACTGCTGTAGCACCACCTCATAAACTTGTAATGCTAGCTAAAAAAAAAAAATTCTAAAGGACCTCTAAACTTGTTGTGTGTTTCAGTTTCAGTTCGTCCAATGTTACAGGAAGGCTCAGCAGTGGACATGACCCCCATTGAGGCAGACTTCACCTGGCACAAGAAGAAGACGTCCCTGGAGATGGAAATCCAGGAGGCCTTCCTTCGCTTCATGGCCTCCATCCTGAAGGGCTACCGCTCCTACCTCAAACCCATCACCCAGGCGCCTTCCGAGAAGGCCACGGCCGCAGACTCCCTCTATGACCTGCAAGGTAAACAAGGGGTTGGCTTTTCAAATGTCTGGAAACCTGAGGAAAAGTGAGCTGTTTCATAGCAGTGAAAGTCATGCGGATGAGGTGTAAAATGCTGGTCATGGCTTTGTTTATGGGCAGCCTAAATACTGTTGTAACCTATGTATAATTTACATCCTTAATTTAAATAGCTTTACCCAGTGTTTCACTTTATTGGCATTTCTATTTCAAGACGCATCTCAACTATCACTCAACCTAAGTGTTCAAAATCAATCACGTTCCTCGGCTATAATAAGACATCGCTAATGCTTGTTGCTGGGAAATGGGTTCACACCTCCATTTTCCTTCACTGTTACCGATCAATTTTAGATACAGCAGCAGATACAAGCAGCTGCACATTGGACTCCTTGAGGTGAATACAAGAATGGAAATGTGGATTTTAGTTACAGTGAAGAAGTGAAACCACCGTCTCTCCTTCCTGCAGGGTTTCTCAAAAGCAGAGACCGCGCCCACCAGAAGTTCTACTCCCAGCTCACCAAGACCCAGATATTCATCCGCTTCATCGAGGAGTGCACCTTCGTCAGCGACAAGGACACTGGCCTGGCCTTTTTTGACGACTGCGTGGAGAAGGTGATTGCCAGCCCAGCGTCAGGCCGCACACTGGTGTTCCACTGTTCTGTTTTTCCTCTTCCACCTGAGGTTCCCTTCCATGATTGAGCCTTTGTTTTATGTTGTTTCGCTGGCAAAATAACGTTGGTCTGCTGGGAAAGTAAGGAAGCCAAAATTTCCTCTGATTCATTCTGTTCCCTTTGCTCTCTTTCCTCTTCTTACAGCTTTTTCCCTCTGATAAAATCACCGACAAGGGCACTAAGGTAATCACTTACACTGTAATCAGATTTCCCTTCCGCACCTTCTTTTTTCTGTGTTTGTGACTAACATGAAAAGGTAAATAAATTAACCTTTTTCTCCCTTTTATAAATGTTTTCACCGAGGGGCATGAACATTTCCTGCTTTTCTTCTATCATTAAATCCTAACCACAATCAGATAAGTGTGTTTTATGGCCTAATTGGAAAAGCACAATAGATCGTAATATGTTTGCAGTTGTTTACTTTCTGCCGTCAGACAGGAAATGGCCTGCAGAGTGTGCTTTTCGTAAAACTTAAGTCACAGTTGTCAGTATCACTGAAGCCCTGAATGTGATCCTTGATGCAGGTTGAAGGGGAGTCATCTGAGGACACGAGACTGTTGGAGCTGGATGAGTCCCAGAAGAGCGAACACACTGTCTTTGTCATGCCCCCTGAACCTCCAGCTGACGATGGACCTGAACCTGCCCCCAAATACACGTAAGTCTTTTAACCGTAAACTTAATTAAATAGAAAAAAAGATTAATTTATGTGACCTTGCAACAATTCTGTTTCTCATCCTCCAGCTATAAGAGTTTCCCCAGGCTACACATGGAGCTGTTTGACCGTCCAAGGGAGTTACGGCCAGCCCTTAGCAGCAGAGCAGCGGGGGCCAGTCTGTCCAGCAGCCCTGCACTGCTGGCTAAGAGGACGAAGCAGGTGTGTACACACCCAGCAGAAGTACCAGTATTACCCTGTTAGCTGGAACACACCTTATTCTCCATCCTCATCAACTTGTAAATCATTCATGTTAAATAAATGCTTTTCATGTCTGCCTGATCCAACAGGAGATCAAGCTAGCGTACAAAATGGCAAAGCGTTTCTACACCAACCCTCCGCTGTGGGCCCGCTGTCTGTTCAGTCACTGCTACAGCCTGTGGTTCATCTGCCTGCCAGCAGCCGTGCGTCTCTCCAAGTCTAAAAGCCGCGCCATGCAGCAGGCGTACAACGTCCTCCTGAAGATGAGGACCAGTGAGGTGGAGGTGCTGGACGAGGTACGGTCACATTATGTATTAAGAGAGTTACATTTCTACTAATGTATATTTATATGCTTTTTCTAAAGCTGCTCATGTTTCTGCGTCGTGGTTTGATACTTTTATGAATGAATGTGTCTTGTTTTTGTTCTCTGGCTTTCAGGTGTGTTACAGAGTGGTGATGCAGCTCTGTGGCGTGTGGGGTCTCCCTGTTATGGCTGTGCGAGTCTTGGTTGAGATGAAGAAAGCTGGAGTACACCCGAACGCCATCACATATGGATATTACAACAAGGTCACTCATAGCCTTTTGCATTGCTAAAACATATCTCTGCTGTAGCTCAAAGGACTTAAAGCACTGCACTTCCTACGCTTGTGCTCATCCTCCAGTGTCTCCCTCTGCAGGCCGTCTTAGAGAGCCCGTGGCCGAGCAGAAACCGGAGTGGCCTCTTTATGTGGACCAAGCTTCGCAATGTGGTGCGTGGAGTGGCTCAGTTCAAGCGCACTGTAGACCGAACATCCTCCAAGAAGGGACCCACACTTAGTACCACAGGTGGGAATGGAATATTCAGTGTGATCACTTTCACACTGTTTCCTCTCGTTGTGTTTCCTTGTTTCTCACCTTTTTTTCTCCCCCATCCCTCTGTCGTTAGCTGCATCAATAGGTGGCTCAGCAGTCACTGACGCTGACCGTTTGAGTCACGGAAGTGCTGACAGCTCAAGTGAGGTCAACGGCGAGGAGCACAATCTATTTGCCCACAGCCACAGCATGGAAGACACAACAGACAACCACTGTAGTACAGGTAATGCTTCCCTGAAGTTAATGAGTATGCAGGTGGAACTCAAATGACATTGCTTCTGTGTTTTTTGAGGCTTTAACCATTGCTGAGATCTGGAGATGCTGCGACACCAGTGGCTAGAAATTAACTGGTCTTACAGAGTCACAGCATCCCCTATCTTTGCAATGAAGTAGATGTGTATAACGCATCTAAAAAAAAAAAAACAGACTATGAAAACTATGAAAGAAAGAAAAATAAAGCAAATCCGATTTCCTTCACTCATAACCTCACTGAAAAAAATATAAAACAGCAGATGTATGTGCAGCGTGGTTTATGTGATTTTGTGATCCAGGGAGGCAGTCTGATCAAGGCTACGGCTCCAAGGATGAGTTACACCAGGAGCTGGCAGAACCCTCACAAGCAACTGTCCTTTCCACTGAGGAGAGAAACACTTCCAAAACACAGCATAATGGTAAGGAAAGCCTCCACTCTATATGTGACATTTAGGAAACGATCACATTTGATTTTAGTTCTGTATTAACAGGCATTTCCTCCTACTTGTACACTGACGTTGGTCTATTGATTGTGTATTTCTCTAACCAGGAGGTGACATTGCCGGCTCGGTGGACAGTGCTGTAGCAGTAGCAGAGCCTCCCAGTCCTGTTGATGTTCCCTTGCCTGTACCCAGTATTGTGAAGCTGTCCACAGGGAGCTTTGATGGTGGCAGGGAAACAGGTGAGAAGAAAGATGAGGCCTATAATTTTAAATAAGAAATAACTTTGAATGGTGCCATCAGAATTTGGGATGCCAGTTCTGCCACTTCTATGACTTCGTGATGGATAGATTGTTTTCTTTTCTATTTAAATGGAGCTATTTAATTGGACGTTTAATTGCTGCAAATGGACTCTGAATTTATCTGTGCACATTCTGCAGGCAAAGGGAAGCTGTTCAGGAGACACAGCAAGGCAGATAATGTGTCTCTGCCTGATGATGATGCCTCGCTGGCATCAGGGGATGTAGCTAACCAGCCTCAACAGCAGCGGCAGAAATCCTTTTCTGAACGCAGCTGCAGCTTCAGTGCTGAAACCCGTGCTGGGATGCTGCTGGAGCAAGGCGTGGACCACATGGCCAGTCAGATGGGTGCCGATGCTCGTATCCTGGCTGCAGCACTCTGTGCAGGCCAAAGCCCACCTCCTAGTAGTGTGTCCAAAACACTTTTTAAAGACCTGGAGGAAGAGCCTGAAGATGACCAGGAGATGACACTGGGGAAGCTGCCAGAAGAAGAGGGGCCAGGAGAACCAGAAGAAGAGAAGGGAGATGATATAAAGGTAGAGGGGACTGAGATAAAAGTGGAGAAACGAGAGAGGAAGCACACTGAAACACATGAGGAGGACCCTGGGCTGCGAGGAGTGCCCCTGGAGAGGGCAGACGTGGAGGCGGGTGCTGACCCACTTTCCATCCTGGTGTCCGAGACTGAAGAATCAGCCTCTGTCACTAGCCAGGAGCCGCCGCGCGCCATGCCTGCTGTGGTGTCCCGCAACCTGGCCGAGGAGATTGAAATGTACATGAGCCTGAGGAGCCCCCTGGGTGTGAAGTCCTCCAGCATGGAGCTCCAGCAGGCCCAGGGAGACTCCACTGACGCCCCACAGCCCAAACCATCACTGGAACGCAGGTCCAGCCTCCCCGTGCCTCCTGTCAAAACTCCGACTGGCTCCCCAGGAGACACACCCAAACGCAGCCCCACCACTGTCACTCGCTCCAAGACTTTTGCAGTGAAGATGAAGACCCCCGCCAGCACTGCGGGAAGCCCGGGTCCTAGATCAGCCTCACTGACGGCACTGGTCAAGTCCTCCCAGGGAGGGTCGCTGGGCTCGGTCATCAACTCCATTTCAGGCATCAAAATGGACACCCTTTTGTCAGGACCTAAAATTGATGTGCTGAAGTCGGGCATGAAACAGGCGGCAAATGTGGCCAGCAAAGTGTGGGGGGCAGTTGCTTCTGCTTACTCCTACTCAGATGACGAGGTGAGTATCACAACAGGATGACAACATTCTGCTTATTTTATTAGCTTTGTAAGCTAATCAATTCTCTTCAAAAATCTCACCAAGTGCTGCTAATTTGGATCATTTTACCTGTAACTTTACTCTCCAGGATGAACAAGCTCAGGGTGGTGGTGGCGGCTTCCCGTCACATCTGGATGAGCAGATGCTGGCTGCACATGAAGTAGATGAGAGTCCTGAGAGAGGAGCCATCCCGGGGTTGGTGGCCAACGGTCTCAACCAGAGCTGCACCAGCCTGGGCAGCAGCAGTGGCAGCAGTGACACAGGCAGAGGAACCCACCAGACACGTAAGCACACACTCTTGGAAGGCCTTAATGACATTTGTTGGCCTGTGAAATTAGTTTTCAAAGTTTATTTTTGTGTCTATCTGCAGATCCAACTCCAGGACGAGTGGGCAGGGGTCCAGACTCTGAGCAGGGCTCCTCACTTCACGCTTCCTCTTCGAGCATTTACCAGAACTGTGCACTGGAGGTCAGACATACTGTTCACACACAAACACCCCCTCTGCTGCTGCTGCTGTGCTTTTACTGCCAACATGCACATTGGAGTGTTTCTTAACAGGTTTCCTCCTGCCAGGTGCTGATGTCCAGCTGCTCCCAGTGCCGCTCTTGCGAAGCACTGGTGTATGATGAGGAGATAATGGCGGGCTGGACGGCCGACGACTCCAACCTGAATACCAACTGTCCTTTCTGTCGCACAGCCTTTCTTCCCTTATTGCACGTGGAGTTTCAGGACTTGCGCACAACGGCCGGGTAAGAATCTGTTGTCTGAGAATTGAGCATGTTTATTATTATTATTATTATTATTATTATTATTTTTATTATTATTATAACAATGCAAGTTGACAATTCCATTATTTTTCCCTTTCAGGTTCTACATGAATCCCAGTGCCTCAGGAGACAGTATCCACAGCACCAGTGCCCAGCCCACAGCCAGCAGCTCAGCTGACATTAAGACACCAGACCTGATCTCTTTCCCCGAAGAGGAACCACGGGAGACTCCAGATGATCGGCCAGGAACACTCAAGAGGTATACATGAAACGACTTCAGGCACCTCAGGCACCACAAGTTACAGTTTGAGATGTGAAATCAGAGTCCAAGAAGCTAAATACTTGCCCACTTTCTTGTAGCTCCACCTTATCTTGATTCCTCTTTGCCTGTTTCGTCTCCAGTCTGATTCCTGAGCCAGTGCAGTCGGACCCCCTTGGTCTCCTGGAGCACCAGGCAGCAGGGAAGCAGCAGAGATGCAGTGGGACGTCACTGACGCGCAGCAACAGCGTCGGTGGCCCGCTGCAGAGCCTGGACTACTCCCAGAGACCTGGACATGGTGTCTCCACCACTAGTCTGCCCAGCAGCCTGCAGGAGGTGTCGGTCAGTACTCCATACAGTCACAAACTTAACCCCATTTTGCATAAATGCAGTAGAAACCACTGTAGCTGCAGTGAAATGAAAATGATTGGTGTTTACATGTGTTCGTCAGGATGGCATGGGGACCAAACGGCCAAACCCCAAGCCTGTGTCCGTACCGTACCTCAGCCCCTTGGTGCTGCGCAAGGAGCTGGAGACCCTGTTGGAGAACGAGGGAGATCAGGTAAAGTACTCACGTAATCTCTGTCTACAGCAAATGTCTGCTACACAGCTAATTCGTATCACACAAGATCGTGAGAGGTTTGCCCTTTGGGAAGTCCGACTTCTCTGTCATGTCCTACCAGGTGATCTACACCCACAAGTTCCTCAGCCAGCACCCCATCATCTTCTGGAACCTGGTGTGGTATTTCCGTCGCCTGGACCTTCCCACTCACCTGCCTGGTCTCATCCTTACCTCTGAACACTGCAACAAAGGAGTACAGGTTTGAGGCTGAACATGTCACATGTCATTATTCTGTCTGTCTCTTTTATTATGGCACTCCTTCACCTTTCCCTGTCCCCTTTGCAGCTGCCCCTGACATCACTGTCCCAGGACAGTAAGCAGGTATACGTCCAGCTCCTTTGGGACAACATCAACCTGCACCAGGACCACGGAGATCCCCTTTACCAGCTCTGGAGGACCTTCTGTGAGTGTGCACACAGACACACATCAGGCAGTAGTCGCCCCCCCCTCGTATTAGTCATTATTCTACTGGCTGACTTGACACCACTATGTGAAGAATCTTTATGAGATTTTCTGATGGCTTAATGCTGTTATTTGAAACTAGCTCTCCCACTAGGGGGAGACAATGTCAAGACTTTTCAAATCCTTTAACAAATATTAATCAAGGGTAAACATGTTTTAACTTGATTGGCATTGTTTGAAAAGTCAGATCCATATCAGCTTTTTATTTATCCATCTAGTCTTTGCAGGTGTGCACATGTACTTGCATATTGAACTAATAGTGTCAAGGAAATTTCATCACTTTACCTCCTTGGATTGACAGCCAGAAGGGGTCACACTTGGGGGTCCTTACTAAAATGGATAGAATTTAAGTCTTTCTGATGGCAATTGCCTTGTTTTCTAGTGGAGAAGAAGGGGACGTTGGCTCCAACAGACCACCAGGAGGTTCGTACCCTCCTCAACACGATTGTTCGAAACATCCAGACCAACGACGTCTACGGGCCAATCAACCTGCTGATCCGAGAGATCAAACGACGCCCAGAGGGTGTCAAACGGCAGAGGTTAGCCTTTGTCGTCCTCCTCAGGCTTTTTACTTCTTTTTTTTGGTTCAGGGTTTTGCTGCAAAGCATTTGTACAGTTCTATTCTTGTACTGAGAATGAAAACACCTCTTCTGTGTCCTGTTCTCTCAGGAGTATCTACAGAGAAATCTTGTTCCTCTCACTGGTGGCCTTGGGGAGGGAGAACATCGACGTTGGTGAGTAAATGGGTCAAAGTGAAGTGAAGAGATTAATATATTTTGAGTTTTTTTTTGAGTCTGAAGTCTGCTGTTACGTCATGTCATTTTGATGACCCCTTTCCGTCTGTCTGCAGAGGCCTTCGACAGGGAGTACCGCCTGGCTTACGACCAACTGAGTGCCGAGCAGCTCAAATCTTTGCACCGCATTGATCAACCGCCCAGCCCCAGCATCCAGTGGTGCCTTAAACGCTTTGGGGCCCCCATCATTTGACCACCAAGACCTGCAGCACAGATGAAAAATCTGACTGGCCAAGTGCAACAGGAAGAGGGACGGATAGGCGGCAGGCTGGGGTGTGGGGAAAAAAAAAAGATTTTTGTATTCAAACACCTCCAGTCGCTCAAACATGGTACTACTTTTTCTCCTTGTCTTGGAGGATGCCTCTTGTTGGCTTTTTTACAACCTATTCATGGGCTTTGCAAGCAGCTACTTACAGGTGGGACTGTTTCGGTAAATTGCTTGGAAAGCTGCAGTGAATCCTTTGGGACTTGTGTGTTTCTTCACAGATGGTGTAAAGAATGATGAATCACTGTACAGAATGTATTGACTGCCCCTATGGTGTAGACATATCTGTGTTTGTGTGTATGTGTGTGTGTGTAATCATGCAGTCAGTTCCCTGTCTCACAGCCTTTTGCCCAGTTGGCTTCAATCTGTCCTAACTATCTGCAGATTAGATCAGTTTGAGTTGTTTGAGACTGTGAAAAAAAGCAGTAACTCGAGTCCACCTGTGTTTTTGTACTTGCTTTGGGGGGTCTGAAACCAGGGTTGCCTATGTTTTTTTCTTTTTTCTTTTTTCTTTTTTTTTTGGAGGCAACAAGTCTCGACGCCTTGACTGTTTGTGTGACCCAAGTCTTAATGAATATTCAAGTTCGTTTCATTGTACAGGTTCAGAGTGAGGCTCTCTGTGTAATTATGCGTTGGAAGCACACGTCAGTGGGAGACGACTGAGGACAATCACTAACTACCAATCACTAAAATTGACTCTACAACATTCCAGATGCCCAGCAATCGAAACAGGTCTTAAGAAGTATCACTGATCTCTGCAGCAACACTCGTGATTAACACCAACCCCATTAGACGGAGAGATCATAAAAAATACATCAGTCTGACGTGAACAGACATGCCACACTACTGATTGCTACACATTAAAACAAGACACATGTTCTCATGCAGGGAAAGACGGCTCGGTGGCGCGCCTCAGTGACCAACTTGTGTTTTTAATATCTGCGTTTTTTTAACAGTAGCATACTGTGTTCAGCTAATATGCCTTATTGCAAAGTTAAATTAGAACTGTAACTTACATGTACTGGGGCTATTCCTTACTCTAGCATTTTTTTAAAATTGGGTATACTCTTTGCAGACAAGGTTACTTTTATGGTTTACACACCGTAGCTTTGGATATTTGTAGCAATTAGAGCTTTATACTGCAAAGGGCTTCTTCAGTACTGCTGATACTGTGTTCATTTTCCAACATGACATTCCACTAAATGCTGAAACAGACAGAATAAAAGCACAGTGCTGTGATGAATGCATAGATGGTCTTATTGTAGACTTGAGAGAGTGACTTGTACAGAAACAATAATATTGTGAAATGTTGAATTTGCACTGCGTATAGATTGAACCCTGACCTTAACCCAGGGCGAGAATGAGATGAGACCACCTCAAAATATTAGCATCCTACAGTAGTTTTTCTCCGAGAAAAAAAAAAAAAAGAAATTCTCAATTATTTATTTTTGTATTGTTGAAATTTGGATTGCAGACAGCTCAGTAACTTAGCATTTTTACGACTAACAATCCCCCTCGTTCCCTTTTAATCTGTCTTTTTCCACCCTGTACTGACTTTGTAAATTTGACCTTCTTATGGCAGAGGATGTACAGAAGAGACTGTTCTTTAACAATAGATTAAGTGATCTTTACCGTCCTGTGGAAAGGAACTGAATGTCTACACTTAAGTGCGCTGCAATAAACCAGTTTGTGAACTGATTGCAAGTGAAACGTGTCCATGTTTTGTCTCCCTCCCCTCCCATTGATGAGAGTTTGTATTCAGTGATGTGTTTGAGAAGCTGCACAACCATGTTATTTCACATAATTATATTGTCTTCTGTCTGGAGGCTGGTCACTGTTATTTGTTTGAAAGTAGTCTTTGATGTCTTTCTGCACTGTAGTCTCATCCTAACAGTGGACACGTGATGGAAAAAAGAACTACCTCACCTGCTGGCCTAGATGAACGCATTTTAACCATCCAGGAAGTGATCGTACCCGACCACTTGGAGAAAAAAAAAAAAATAAATAAATAGCCAGCCAGAACGGAAGCTTGGGTGGTTGTGAAATATTTTTATACCATATAAAAGTCAAACTTTTTTTTTTTTTTTTTTTTAAAGGAGTAATCATGTGCTTTTACAATTTGTTTTTTATATTTTCACAATCACATATTTCCTCTTTAATATACGGAACCCCTCTAGGGTCACAGTTTATTTAGAATTAATTTTTCGTTTATTTAGTGTTACCTCGCGGTCCTTTTTGCGATAGAGCGCAAAACTTATTGCAAAGAAACGCAAAAATAAATAAAATAAATCTCGCCCTGACCCTAGAGGGGCTCCGTAGGAAACAGACCTCTCAGATAAACTCACGAGTGTCTTTCCGGCGCATGAATACCTTAATCAAATGTTATTCGGTCGCAGGTGTGTGTTGATGGGGCCGCGGAGCTGCTTTCCACCCGGACTGAACCTCCAGAGCGCTGGACAGCAAGATGCCGGTTAAACGGAGGAGAAACGCCGGAGCTGCCCAGAATAAAGAGCAGCTGAGCCGCGAGATGCGACAGAGCAGACTGGCTCTCTTCATTCAGCAGTTTGAGAAAGAAGGTTTGAAAGCAGCTGAGGGTCAAAATCTCGGGTTGTAGGTCCTCTTTTGTCCTAAAAACGACGAAAATCCCCTCTTTCTTTAGCACAAGAACGTATGAACGAGCTCGAGGCCAAAATGGAGAACATGATGGCAACTATAGACAAAGTCTTCAAAGTGGAACTGATGAAGATGCCCCCATCTCTCCAAAGCACACTCATAGGGCATCTAATAAACGGTGAGCCCCCCTCATTTATAAATTATGAACTTTACTCTCTGGGACCCGCTCACATATCACCTGTCTTCTGTGTTTAGAGGAGGAAAGCTCAGCAAGTGAGGTGTCAATCGCCATGAAGGTGAGTTGAGTCAGTTGTTTAAGTCGCTGCCGATGTGTTGTGATGTGTGTGTGTTTTGTTTGTTTGTTTTTTATTATTACTATTATAACAGGCATAATTATAACTTTTTTTGCAGAATGAGTCGCTTGAGATGCGCCAGCCCCTGAGGAGGGTACGCAGTAAAAGAGGTGAGGAGACTTTGTCAAACTAAGACGCTACCAGCAGGTTCAAGTCACGCCCGAAAGGTCATTTTCTGTGCTTTTATTTTGAAAGTGAAATCAACTGATTGTACACCGGGTCAGGCCACCCCACCCCAGACCTGCTCCGCCAAGACCGCAAAGGTAAGCAGGAGAGCAGCTGATGTTCGTACACATGAAGGGGATAACTGCTTTTCACATGGATCATAAACAGTTCAAAATAATAAAAAGTAATGCTTGCCAGTCTGATTTAATATTAAACATCAGTACAACCCAGATCCCCTTTGAGGGAGGGGGGAGAGGGGGAAGGTTTAGCAACAGGACAGACATGAATTAGGTGTCATGTAGACAGAAGTAGTAGAGTTTCAGTGTGGACATATAATGACAATACTGTATATTATTAGATGATATGTATATGTACCAGATGTGAAACTAGAGGATGATTCTTCTCTTTTTTTTTTTTCTTTTTTTTTAGGGAGGAAAGGGGACAAAAAGGACCAGAACATTAGTTGGTAGTAACAGCACTGGAAATATCAGGTAAGACTGGAGGTCAAAGTAGTCATGTCTGTTTAGTGAGTGTGAATGGAGATGTTGACATTGCACTCATTTTCTACAGGGGCTCCTCTGTCACCTCCAAAAGAATCCAGAGCCGCTCGGTAAAGCCCAGTGACCACACTGGACTGACCAAACCTAAACTCAGGTCTGTCTGTAGTCTGGATTTAAGTAAAATGCACATATATATATTTTTACCCGCTGTAAATGAATTAAACTGACATGTGAATCTGCTGTATCAGGTCTGTCGTCTCTACCGGGAACCTGCACTGTTCAATGGCAGGCTCTGCTGCACACGTCACTGTGACCACAGCACAGGGACAGGTACTTATGGTCTTTGTCCTCCTTACCTGGTACCTTTGGAAAGGAGACAGAGTCCTCACTGCCAAAAGTCATTAAGTTAAAGATGAAGTATCCTCTTCAACTTTTTGAGCAAGATTAATGCATTATTTCTGTTTAGTACAATTTTAGAGGGATGAAAGGAGTTTGGGCACCCAAAGAGATATGAGGTTTTGCAATGACCCTCACAGTCCTCTGACCTAAACATCTGTGGATAGAAATCAAAAGAGCAGCGCAAGAAGGTCCAAGGATCTCACAGATCTCGAAACCTTTTGCAGAAAGAATGGGCAAAAAATCCCCCAAACAACAATCTAAAGACTCTTCACTGGCTACAGAAAGCTGTGTTATTTGTCAAAGTGGGTGTAACTCAGTACTCACCATGCAGGGTACCCAAACTTTTGCTTCTGGCCCTCTTCTTTTATTATTTTGAAACCGTAAAAGATAGAAATAAAAAAGCTATCTCACTTGAAATATTTAAGAAAATGTGTCATCTTTAACTTTATGCTGTTTGGAAATCAGGCCATCCTTTACTCTCTGAACTGTTCACAGTATCAGCCACCGTTTGTGTTCTTCCTCCCCAGACGGTCAGCTTCTCTGAAGAGAACAAGGATCAGATTGACTTTGGCTTGCTGGACGATGTGGCGTGGTACCAGGTGCAAACGCTCACGGTAATACAAAGTTCATTTCTTTACATGTGACTTATGAGTGTTGATGTCATTTTCAGAACAAAGGACAAAAAGCCTTTTGAAAATACCTTTGTACCAACCGGTAATCTTTATGTGCAAACTGGACTTTCAGAGCCTGATGGAGTGTGTGTCGAGGCACTGCCAGCGATGAGTAAAGATCCACTGTGAGCAGGAGTTTTAAAACATTTTTACATCATGACATTTTTTTAGTTGAATACTTTTGAGATGTGTTAGTTGTGCTTTGGTTGTCTTACAGACAAATGTATAATAAAGCTTATTTGTATCATCCTAAATGATTGTCAGTGTTGTTGCAGTCTAGTCTGTAAAAAGAAAAAATTACATGCCCATCACATTGACTCAAAATAGTTGAAGTAGTGAAGTAGAAGAAAGAAAAGCTTATTCAGATTTTTATATGATGGAAAAAAAGACCCAGCGAGTCCAAATATGATTCCAGTGAAGTTTATGTAGAAATAAGCGCAGGATTACATTTTGTAACAAATGTCTCTATTACAAAATTGGGTCCAGAATTGGCAAATATCACATTTTAGGTGATATGATAAGAATTAATCATTTAAAATATAAAATGTTTGAAATAAAACTATATAAAAGATTAGTTTTACATTCTAATGCATTCAATATTGTTAAAAAAAAGTCAAATATTTGCTGAATGTATGACTTAAACTCAACATAAAGCTGATCTTTAGTGCTGCTCTGAATGTAGCGACTCCATCTCTACTTCCATGGGCCTCTCTTGATGTGGCTGGGCGGAGGGAGCGCTGGAGGAGGAGGCTCCTGCGCTGCTGGCAGCAGAAGGCAATGCGCGACTTGGCTGTGGGGCCGTGTGGGAGTAGAAGGGGCCGACCAGCCAGTTGAGCGGCGTGTTGTTGACCACATAGTCCATGACGTCGTCCAGGGAGTCTTTAATTCTGCCCAGGTGGACTCTGCTGCTGGTCAGCACGCTGTCCGACAGGTCCCCCAGCCTGTTAGCCTTGCTGAAACTGGTGTAGATCTGTGCGGCAGAGCGGCTGATGGAGGCCGCCTCCTGCTGGATGTGGCTGGGGAGGCCCTGCAGGCTGGAGACGAGGACCAGGCAGGTGGTCTGGAGCTGCTGGGTGAGGGAACGAGCCAGGGCCAGAGTGCGAGACTCAATCACCTGAGTGGAGCGGATGAGAAGATGTTAATAACCCGTGATAGCTCCACATTGTGTGTGGAACACGTTGCACTTTGACACGCCGAGTGTGTCATCTCATCGCGTGTTTGTGTTCACTTCCTTACCTCCGCCTCGTGACCATTCTCCTGGTTTGAACCATTGGACTTCCACACCACCAGGGAGCCCAGCTTGTCATTGACCATCTGGTTGGCCCCGTCAATATTCTTTCTGCCATATTCAATCTACAAAAATATTTCAAATATTTGTCCACAAGCAGTAAAAGAAATGATGTGTATTTAATTATAATCCAATACAGAGCAGACTTTTAATGAATTGGAACTAATTTCTAATATTACTGGTAAGCAGCTGAATGTTGTCTACACATCATGTCAAGGGCAGTGTCTGGGACCCACCAGGTCAACAGTAGAGTTCAGCTCAGAGATGAATTCCTTGCTTCGCTGCTTGGCATCTTGGATTCTGGCCACGGCCCTGGTGTACGCCCGCTTACGCAGCTTGGTGGAGAGGGAACCCAGGCGGACGTAGTAGCTCGGCTCCCCCTCTCCAAAGCCTCTCACAGTTCTTGCCTCCAGCTCTGTCACAAAACGAGGGGCAGGTATGAACAAACAACATGTGATTACTCTGAGGTCTGTTTACGATGTCTGATCCATTGTGCATGCTGAAGGAGCTGGAGGCTTGAAAAAAGCCGGGAAGAATGTCATTATTCACCCGTCAATCCCTCATTTAAACTAACAATGTACAAGTTTGTTGTAAACCGCCGCATGTGGCAGTTCTCTCTGAACAATGACCTCTCTAATGACGGAGAAAAACTGGCCAATATAAATGTTCATTCTCAAAAGAACATAATCCGATTAAGCGAGTTTTCCTGGACACTGGACTGAATCCATTGTCAACAACATGCTCCAGCTGCCTGTTAATAACTGACCTTTGACACAGCTTGTTGCAGAACAACAAGCTTAATCTCACCAGCCTGTCCTATTTACATTTTTTTATAAACATTTGAAGCCAAAACAGCAACGAAAAATGTAGATTTTTAAATAATCTTAAAAAAAAAAAAAAACTTGACAAATCCACTCACCCAGCTCGTCCTCCGTCAGAGGCAGGTACTGCTCCACCAGGCTCTCTGAGGTGCTGAGGGCCGTGTCCACCCCGCTGCTGACCAGCTGGGCCACTCTGCTCTCCAGCACTGTGCTGACACCCACACTGACAACAGCCCTGGTCTTCTCCACCCTGTCCTGTACGGCTCCCCGAGTCCTCTCCACGGCGCTGGTCAGAGTGTCCGAGACAGTGTCTTTAGCACCGGACACTGTGCCCGTCACAGCACCTTTAGCGGTGGCTACCGCATCCTTGGCACTGGAAACAATCTGGGCAGGGAGAAACATTTTTAAATGATTATGGCGTAGTAGTGCTGCCGTCTGGCAAGTGATACATGAGTATCTGCTGCTGCACCACCAGTCTATGGGGCAATTTCTTTCCTCTGCTCCTCAGTTCATCCTCCACATGCTGACTAATTCTTCATCCATTTATACATTTTTTTTGGCATCAAGGGACTACAGCTACTATTTCCTTATACAACCCTGCTTTGTGCAATGATAAATCAATGAACCTTGTACCTTGATGAGTCAGAAAACTGTTACGATATTGTGTAATTTCTCTTTTATGCACAACTGTGCTGACCTTCAGCAGAGTGTGATTGTGCCATCAGTCACTAATCCAGAACATACCTGTTCAGATGGCTGGTGCAGAATGGGCAAGGTTTTCTCAATCCTGTCCAAACCTTTACAGGCCAGGTCATTTGCAATGGCAACTGCAGGCAACAAAAAAGTAAGCAAATTAGACAAGACAAAGCAAGCTGAAACTAAGATGCCATTGATAAACAGACTCTCAAAATACTAAGGAGAGAAGTTAAGTGGATTTTACATGAAGTTGTTTGTGGCTCAAATCAGGGAGATTATGAGAAAACAGAAACTGGGTGAAAGATCAAGATGAGTAAACATCCCAGCATGAACTTCCTGTTTCTAGCTCTGTGACTCAGCTGGTCAGCACGTAATTAACCTCACAGATTCGGTTGACTGGGCTTTGTTTTGACATCCTCTTGAAGGCATGTCAGCAGACAGATTCAGCGCGTTATCTCAAGAAATAAGAGACTGAAGGACGCTTACTCTGAGGTTCCAGCTTGTCGATGATGGGTGAAGCTGTGGTGAAGACCACAGAGCTGATGTTCTTGACTCCTTGTTCGGCGACCTCACACACCGTCTTGATGTAGGGGTGGGTGTCCTTGGTGCTGGTGTACATGCTGGACACCAGGTCATAGGTGGAGCTCACCAGAGGAAGGCTGGTCACCCTGTTCACCACATTCTGCTCGCAAATACAAACAAGCAGGCTTACAATACTTATTTATTACAGTTTATAATAGAGACACTGGACAATGACACATACTTTTGTATAAAGTACTTTCTAGTGGCGTTTCTTCTCCAACACACACCACTGCCTGTTTCACATTCTTTACAGTTATCTTCAAGGCAAACTCACCTGGTTGGAGATAACGTCACCTGCTGCCATGTCTCCTGAAACACAACCTGTGGAGAGAGAAGACACGACGTGTAACGTCTCTGACCAAAAGAGCTAAATATGTCGGCTTTTTCTCAAGAACCCAACCGGAGGACTTCAATAAAGGTCTATTACTTTCGTATTACAGTAGTCTGCCCTGACAGCTAATATAATGATAAAGGCTAAAATTAGCTGTAGGCTACATTTGCTTCAACGACAACTGAACTATAGTTGTCACGCTGTTTAAAAACAGTTATAAAGAGATAAAGGTAAAGACTCACCGATAGTTAGAAAGTTGTCCAAGTAGGAAGTGAGCTGACTGATAATACTGAGAGGCGAGAGCAGTTATATTTATATGCCGTAATTATCGCGAGATGTGGCGCAGCAGGATGACGTGATCTTTCTGGGGCAAAGGTAAAAGAGGTAAAAGTAAAGTCGGGGAATTCCTCTGAAATCAGCCGTCCGAGGGAGAAGCAATGACACATTAACAGCAGTCTGGTTTCTTAACGTTTCATAAGCCGGTTTTTGATCAAAATATTATTTTTAAGGACTTCATTGCCCTCAGGGCGTCTTCTCAAGTAGGCTATAGTACTACGTTTGAAAAAGTAGTTGTACGTTAACTACAGCTGTCAAATTATCAATAGAAGCGCACAAATGGCCACACTGACCTACAAGGGCACCCCAGGGGACCCTACTTGTCCTGCTTTCTTCACACTCTCTCTACAGTACAATACACTGGAGAATACATGTGGAAGGATATTTTATTTGTATGAAAGCAGTGCAACACCTAAACACAAGTGAGATACAGTAATACAGATTTTAAAGCGATGTTTATGTACATATTTTAGCCCCTCTAAAAAAAAGAGCCCCTAGATAATTGTCAGCTTTATTTGTTTAAATTTGTTTACACAGAACATGATGATGATGATGAATAATCATCTCGATTATTTGTCTTTGTTGGCCACCTTAAGTGTCTTACTAGTGTTATGGTGTGAGAAAATCAGGGCATCAAAATGACTATATACGCTCTGTGTAGTCATACTGACACTTGACTAATGATATTTTTCCGCAGGATACAAATAAAAGAAATGCAAACCTCAGCCCTTTGTATTCTTTTTGCTTGGGGATTTCATATCATAGTAACCATGACCACTAAGCTCTGTATTTTGAGCTAAAAGGGCAAAATATTGCGTTCTGGATAATAGTTTTTGGGGCTTTTGTTGGCAAAAATAAGATATTTTCTACACGTCGACATACACGAAGGCAAACTGTGTATGTGCGAAGATAATGTACATACCATACATATCACATAATGCAGTTAATCTTATGACTAATGACTTTAAAAGCTCTTAGTTTATGGACTCTGTTTTTGATCATCTGCTGCAGTTTTGAACACAAAAACTCAGTCCAGTTCATTTTAATTTGCTGTCAGAGTGTTTGCTCACCATGGAAAGAAGCCAGTGTAGCTGTGTACTTGCTCTCATGCTATTTATGAGAACCATTAGGTGATATTTTCAAATGAATGCAAGAAATCCGACCAACCTAACACCTCGCTCAATGCATTTCTTATGACTTAATCTAATGGCCTGACTTGTACCATACGTCAGCGGTTTAGCCGCAGATGAACAGGTCTGTGTTTGCCAGTAGCTCTTCAGAGCCATATGTGTGACTCTGTTCCTAATTTCAGAGCACTTCAATATTTCTTCTATGTGTCATTTCTGTGAAGAATTTTTATATGTTATTAAAAATGTAAATGAAGTGTTAATGTGGTTTCTTTGATGCCACACATTTGGAAGCCATATGAGGAAACGTGGGCTTAGTTCAGATCCTCCACTTGGCTAACACATTGGGGTCCTGGATTCTGTAGATGAATCCCTTGGGGCCCATTTATCAGCCCTTGTACGACTGAAATAGACCCCATATGAAAATGTTGGCTGCGGTAAACCACAGATTGTAATCTTTAATAAGATTTTGCCTGAAGAAAGTCCATGAAGATGAGTTTTAGGTGAGTTCTGATTTATTTAAGAGCAATATAACTAACTGATGGACTATACACTGTAATATACAGCATGTAGGCCTTCCTCCACGTGAAGATATGACATTGACATACTGGACATTGATCTGCTCACATTTCACTCTCCACGTCATATTCTTTTAATTGCCTTTGTCAGCCTTTCTGTGACTTGGTGGCAAGCAAAGTACAGATGAGGAATTATGATTCATCTGGATTGCATGCTTCAATCTATAATTGGGCTAATTATGAGCATAAAGGATTATGGTCAGGTCAAATATCTTTTGACTCTGGAAATGGGAAAATGTTGTGTTTTGAGGTCCAAGTTGGAGCATGACCACAATGCTGTCTATGTGCAAAAACATGAGTTTCAGTGATGACGTGTTCAATGCGCTGGTTATAGTTTAACTGTCACTTTGGTCAGACCGCTTGGATTCTGATGCGTGGACTGTTTAGAAATAAGAGTTTATGGGGGAAAAATGGGATCATTTCATATAGAAATTTATATAATTTGATTTCACCATAACAAACCTCTTAAAAAGAATATTTAAATCATAAACTTTTTGAGCAGAGCTAAATCAAAACACTACGTTTTAGAGCTCTAATTAGCCACCTTGTCTAAACACAGCGACACAGTCAGGGTCATTTTGGTTCAGTGTCCTAACTTGACTCTCTAAAGCCGAGAATCTTTCCTCCTATCAGATAAAGCTAAAATGTCCAAACCCCCCAAGGCCACACTGCACTTTGAGTCAAACATTGTTTCTGCTCTCTGGAAAGATCATTTCACAATAGAAGGACTAAATGCTGGAATTGATTCTTTATTATTTTTTTTTTTTATGCAATCACAGACTGTTTTGGATGCCAAGTAACTGAATGATGTGTAACTGGAAATGAATATGCTGCTACTCCCTTTAAATGAAAACAGAAAGTGAAAGTCGTAATTTATTCAGATTTAAATCCATCTGTTTAACCGAGCTGTTGGATTGCATTCGAGCAGTAGTTTTCCCCTCATTCTTCATCATTGAGAAGATAATGACCATTAGCAGGAGTCATTTTATTCAAATTCTGGTTAAGTACAACTGACTTTAAGCCCTTATAAACTAATTCTTTTGAATAATTCAAGAAAATCCAATACAGTATATTTCTCACTATTATCTGATGGCCAAAATAGTCATCTGTACTGTGCCTATTTATACTTTAAGAGCATACTTCCTAGTATTTACAGATGTAGGCCACTAGATGACACCAAAGTAGACAAAGTTCTTAGTCATCACAGCCGTGTGGTATCACAACCTTGGTCTTCTCCAAATGTTTCCCTGCTACCTTTGTAATATGTGATTTTCAAGTCAACAACTGTGGCCATATCGTGCACAAAATATGAAGCCTGTCAAACGTGGCGCTCAGAATAATTTCAGGAAAACAAACTCTCATTACACACACCTTACATAATTCAGTTATTTATCTCCTATTTAGCTACAGAACAACATGCAAATATTAGATAGATAGATAGATAGATAGATAGATAGATAGATAGATAGATAGATAGATAGATAGATAGATACTTTATTCATCCCCATGGAAAATTATATAATTGATTATATAATTAAAATATTAAGATATTTTTAAAAAGTAGATACAAGATGTGTTTGGTAAGGATGATAATGCAGAATCGGGAATGCACTGGTTTCAGTGAAGCAATAAAGAGACATGCATCCAACGGAGCACATGCACATAGGAGACAGGAAACAGAATTAGTACATGATTAGATGAGAGAGTAAGTCCGTCCTTTCAAGACAAATAGACATGTGCACCGCTCATAACACTGTGGCGGTAATGATCTGAGCCAGGTCTCGACTGCTTCTCTCATTCTGCAGTCAACATGAAAAGAAAGATCAGCCATGGAGGCCCTGCCCTCCTGTTCCCTGAGGGGTCTGCTGGTGTGCAGGTGGCAGCAGGGGTTACAGAGGCTGGCAGGTCCAGAGAAGGGACCCTCACACAGCATCCCTCTATTGTGCCCTCCGAGACAGGTATGGGTGTGGGCAGCGTGCCAAGGCTCCTGGCTGGGTAACAGATACCTGCAGGCTACTGGGAAAGTGTCACACCTCCGGATCACACACAGTCAGAGGCGCTGTGTGAAGAAAGAGCGCAGACAGAAAGAGAAAGGACAGCGGGAGAGTGGCTGTCCTTTCATGCTCTTTAGATCATGAGGAAAAGAGGCAGAGATGTGGCTTTAGAGCAGAGGAGAAAGAAAGTGACATGTCTTTAGAGCGGCGGTGCGCTTTGGTTAACTCGACCCTCAAACACTGCTGCGGCCTTTAAGACATCTGCTGTCAGACAGTGCAGCCAGAGCGTCGACCACAAGTCTGCCGGACTGTCGATCAAACCTGCACTGTGGATTCTGTTAATACAGTGGGATTATGAGGTCAGATTCAGATAAATGTTGATGCAAATCTTCATTCATATCCGTGATGTTTTCGCACACATTACACATTACATGATTGCAGCTGTTTGCTCAAAGGCACCCATTACCTTTCATCTCTGCATGTGCTGAGTCAGGCTAAAGAATGCACCTTTTAGCTCTGTTTAGAATTAAACAGTTTATTGCATTAGCACAATCACAAATACAGCACTGGAAAAACACAATACAGTGTAATTACTGGAGATATTACTGGACCAACATAGAAAAAGGACATGAAATGAATAGCACTACCATCGTGAGGAAATGTCTGGCTGTCATTTTGATCAAGTAGGGGTGGACTAAATATTGGCTGTGTTCTTGTTGTCAGTGGGAATTTACACCAGAATTTCAACATCTGGGACCAAAATAGCTACAAAATGTTTTGTAGCCCTGCTGCTAAATTTGGCACTATTATTCTTCCCAGCTTCAACCCAACCCTGGAACCGGAGAGGTCGTGCATGCAGAAATGAATTACATTTTAACAAGATGCCTTCCCTCTAGAAATAACCATTACTTCAGCCCTTAATAAACAACAGACCTACACAGACAATGTGTGTGTAGCAGGGCAGCAACCTCAGATTTATAGCTACAATACAGACAAGACCAGGGTCTTGTTAAGCAGGGCTCTGTGCACCTGTCGGATGTAATCCTCAAATAATGAATCTGGCTCATTAACTAAGACGGTCAAGTTAACCGTCTACATTTCCCACTGAGAGGATCAAGACAGAAAATGAGGCAACAACTATACAAGGTCAAAAGTGTGAGAAAAGGTCAGTGTGTGAGCAGTCTTGCTTTGAAAATGAGATTCTCCATGTTCCTGCGGGACCACACCCCGACCCCCTGCCACTTCCACCTCGATGATGATGATTTTCAGTAATGATTTTCTCAGGAAGGACGTAAAAAGTCTCACTGCATCGTTGGAGAGGCACTCCAGTGGTCGACCTGCGAGGCGCAGATTTAATTGCTAAGCCTGTCAATGAGCGCATACTTGGGTCAGATGGGAGGTGAGAAAATGACCACAGAAGGCTATCCTTCGTGTGGGTCGGACACCGTCCCACATGACCCCGCCATGTTTTGTTTTCACAGAGCCGTGCCGGGATTAGCAGGCCGGCTGTTTGTGCTGGCAAAGGGGCAGCAATTCACGGCTATATTTTCTGGGTGCTGTTGCTGACAACCAGACAGTGTCCTAGTAATTATGATATAATTGAGAATGATCTAAATCCAAATGTCCGAGCCAGTGTTTACAGAAAACAGCTGCTTAAATAGGCACTTAGAAGGAATTAGAATAACATTTTTTATGTCCCAGCGTGAGTGTGTCTCTGTCTTTGTGCAAGTGTGCATATATGCGTGGGTTGGCTATTTGGGCACCTACACAGACAAACTCTTTGTTTTGGAAGTGTTCGCTTAAGTCTTCGGGGGCAGACAGGAGCCAAGAACAACGTGGGAAATAGGCCCTTGCTTCATTTCTGCTTTCTCTACGGGCTTTTCCTTTGCAGTCTCTCTGTCAGATGGACATTCAGCTGGCCTCCAAAACAGTACCTGAGGCGTGCATAAGTTTGGAGAAGCAGACTGAATGGGGCTTGGACATGAGAGAAGTCGTAATGGGAACCGAGTGGCAGCTGACAGCCGGGCCAAGCTGTCTGTCAATTCCCTCTCCTTCTCTGTCTCTCTTTCGTTCACACACGTATGTTGTCAACAGAAGACATGCACCCAACCAGACCTCTGCCCAGGTGGTCTCTGTAGGTAGCCAGTGGGCTGCAGCGCCGTACAAGATGCTGAAATTTGAAGCAGCCACACTGGCAGCAGCAGCATTCACTGTGAGGTCTGGGCCTGCAGTGCTGAAGTATTACATGATCCTCAATGCTTGTCATCTCCATGCAGCAATTAGGTTTTTTTCATGTTCCAGGAAATAAAGGAGATGAGTCATATGAATTGTGATGTGCTGACACAATATCGAGCAGACGTGTTTATCGGCGTCCCTCAAAAGCCTCATGGAAAACCAGACTAAATGCAGTATGAATGAACTGATGAGATTCAAAGGGAACTTTAAAGGTTAAAGATGATGAGCTGAGGAGACATATGCAGTAACTACATATTTGGTTGAATGGAGTTATGGCCTAAACCTTACTTTTTCAGTTTTTCTATATAAACAATATTGTGCAACAGAAACATGTAGAATTTCTGTAAAAACCTTTGAAAGCTGAAGACCATATTCTCTTTGTAGATGTGCTTCCTCCCTTACATTCTGTGAATATTGGTTAAAGACAGAGCGCTGTATCAGCATTTTTTAGGTATTATGTATAGCAGTCAACTCATATAGGTTTTTCAATGGCTGAAGCCGATATTTAGAAAGCAGATCAGCCGAAAGGCAAAATGTAATGCCGGTATCATGTTGTTGTTTGATTATAATAATGAATGCGACACAATTGCTGAATTTAAATAAACATTTATTTTACACTAATGTTAATGTCTGCGCTGTCTCTACTTGCTTAAGTAGATTTGCTCTCTGTCTGCAGTGCACTTATTTTTAATTAAAAAATCATCACCTAAATACATGTCTACAGGTTTAATTAGCCTTGAGAGCTCAAGTGTTATCTCAAAATACCAGATATCGGCCTGATTAATGGACTAATTACTTTGTATGTTCCATGGCAGTCATTTTGTCAGTAAAGTGAAAAGGCAGAATAATGAAAAAGCAGGTAGACAGACGGTGAAAAACGTGCTGGATCTTTGTGAATGAAACTGATCCCAGGTGATATTTATTCCCCTTTACTCCAAAAAACATCCTTAAACTTTTCTGGCAATGATTTGCCTGCAGCAGATTTTCAGAAACAATAGAGGTCCTCATCTACATCATAACAGTATCATTTTCTGCTGCTCTGTATCTTTTTTTTTTACTAGCTGCTTGATTATTATTGGAAAATCTGATGATACATCAGATGCTGTATCTCAGGTGAACCTGTCATTAGATGACATAAAATCCTGGATTTCTGTCATATGATCCTTTAATCTTCTTATGTGGAACTCAAGTTGTTTAAGCAAATTCATGAATATTCACCCAGCTGCATGTTTGGTTTGAGCAGAAAGACAGGATTTGTATGCAATGAGACACTTCCCTTAAGAAATAAAGAAAACATTATACTCTTGGGGTTCTCAGACAAACTGACTGATCATTGGCTACAGTGTGAAGAGTGTTGTGCCCACTGTCTACATTTCTGCCTGGTGGTTTGTGGCATGATGCCCTCAGACAGCACGCAGTGGACATGACATGCCTGGTGGAACTCGATGCCTGCAGCTGAAACAGATCCACACTGACAGACAGACAGGTTACTGTACCCTTAGCAAGCCTGGCATTCTCAGGACACTGTGGCCCAGCAATGGCAAGAGCTTTCGTTTCCTCCGGAGACTCGAGCATGAGCAGAAACACACACACACTCAAACACACACATACAGATAGTGTGCCAAATTCCACAGAGCCATAAAGGCAATCAGGGACAGATGAGAAAGGCAACTAAGTGGCGGTGAACCGCATGCCAGGGGACTGGAAGCCATAACAAGGTGCCACAACAACACTCTGCGGAGTTCATGCGCTTTATGTTATTTGCTTACTTGCTTTCCTGCCAAGGGTAAGATGAGAAGATTGATACTGCTCTTCTATCTGTACCCAAAGCATAAAGACTGGAAAAAAAGAGAAACCACTTGTTTGGCTATGTCCAAAGGTCACAAAATCCACCTCCTATCACCTCTAACCCTCAATAATTAGAATGTTACTTCAGTTGGACAAAAATCAAAGTGTGAAAATAACAAACTGTTATTTTATGTGGGGGTTGTGCGCCAGACTGTTTGTTCTCTGGGCGATATAACTTCCTCAAGTCCTGACGTCACTGTGAGGTTAACTGGCAGAGGTGTCGGCCACCAGGCTTAAGTGTTAATTATACTACTTTTACACCAAAATAAGCACATATATGTGGGTTTTTTAAATGTGTAAACCCACTAAAAATAGGCAATTAACTCCTTTCCCACTGCCACTGGACGAGTTTGCCTTTCTGTTTTTGTCATGGTGTGCCGCATTCGACGTCGTGAATGCACTGGAAAAAGCAGCATGGAGGCCTAAGACAATATTTATGGTTGCTTTTCTCTATCTTTTATGAGACGATGATGATGAGATGGAAACGAAATGTAACGAGTTGGCAATTCTGTCTGATATGAAGCAACATTTACGCAGCAACATTCAGAACTGCAGCCAGCATCGTCTTGCTGGAAAAGGGGCAAAAATAAATGTGTTATGGGAATGAATGCCGATTGTACCCTTTCATATTCATTTCAGATTCATAATTAACCAATGGGAGTGGTATCGATTTTCTCATGTAATTCTTGATAAGAAAGGGAGTAAGTGTTTTCCCCCAATCTATTTCTTTAATCATGAAGTTTCCTTAGCTTTGGGAGAAAAAAAATGCATTTCAAAATCTGTTGGCTGCCTCTTTAATACAGACACAAGCTAGCTGGTGTCCCATGAAGTGCATTTTCTCTAACTGGTATCTGGCAAATTCCTGCCCTCTCTTTGAACACATGTGACAAGCAGCGCTTTGACTCCCAGGCCAAATATCACTGATCAAACAGCTATGTTTGGTGTCAACCAAACGGAGACAACTAGGTTACTCATATGGGGGGCACTGACCTGCTCCAAGTATGTTTAGCTAGGAAACCAACACATGTACAGTAC
This sequence comes from Chaetodon trifasciatus, assembly GCA_037975065.1. Taxonomy (NCBI): domain Eukaryota; kingdom Metazoa; phylum Chordata; class Actinopteri; order Chaetodontiformes; family Chaetodontidae; genus Chaetodon; species Chaetodon trifasciatus. Next base: position 9,562,477 of record JBBMOE010000017.1, on the reverse strand, counting down.
ATACTGTGGCCCTCTTTCGCACTTGTAAAGCCATACTTACATACCTGTGTGTTCATGCACATAAACATGCAGAGTAAAACGGTGGTAGGTGCCTCTAAAAAGGCCTGGAAGCATGAAACAGCCTCACTGAGCATCCAGCATATCACTGCATTCAAACAAAAGATCTCCGCTAAAAGACTGTCATTAGCTTCTGCCTCAACCTCTTATTTGTCCCCACACAGAAAAATCCCTGTAAGATGTGTTGAGCAAACAACTGACAGATGCTATTTAAGCCTGTGGAGTCCCTAAAAATACATTTGCGCTCCGGGCAGTGATTTTGCAACCCTGCTGATGGGAGCTTTGAGCGAGCGATCCCACTGAACATGTCTATCAATGAGAGCAACAGTATTTGTAACATGAGGACGTGGCTTAGCCATGCACTGCCAGTCACAGTGAATGTAAACTATTCATGTCTCCAAGCATTATCTACTACTTGCTCTGGCTTTGTGGGGCGTCCGCGGAGCTCTGAGGGCACCAGGGGTGGTCATAGTTCAACAAGAGGCTCCCAGAGCCTTTGCTCTTTCGAAGACACTGGACTTTTCATGACGAGTGGCGTGAGCGGTTTGGCTTTGAATTTCAAGAAGCTATTAAGGCCGATCATTTAACCCCGAGGTGGAAAGGAAATGATTTCAACCCCCACCTCGGCCTTCAGGTAAAGATTTTTTCTCCTCTCGGGGAAATAAACATTTACATTCCTGTGCTCTGTGTGTTAATAGAGATTAAGCTGAATTCAAGCCTGCGTGTCAGGCAGCAATTCAGGTAGCTCATACCATACATACCTGTACTATTGTGTACTCTCAAAGGGCATCCCCTTTAGTCCTTTGAGCTTAGTAGAGGACAGATGACGTTTTCTAGGAACATTGTTATTAAGGTGGCCCTGGACAGCCTCAAAGTGACAAGCAAGTCCTAATGCCCTACCACTGTGGACTGAGCTTCAAAGAAGTTATTGTCTCTTACTTTAATGAAGGTATAGGATCAAAAGGAAGAGGCATTGTTGACCTGAGCCATCAATTCTACTGTAATGCAAAATTCCTTTCTTAGCTGAAGTGGAAAATGTTGCGGTCCATACTAAATCAATGATAAATATAGTTTGTTTCTAAATCACCACAAAACAGGTTTTCTGTTACAGTTTGTTGGTGCAGTTCAGTTACTGTATCCACAAAGGTGAAACACATCAGGTCAGGCATTTGAGCTTTTTTGGGGCCCACATTTAGGAGGCGCGGGATGCATTCGAGTCCAAAGATACAATGCAGACCTTCATTAAAGTGCATGAAAAATATGATTCCCACAAAACCAGAGACGACTGTTATTGTTATTGGAGTCAGGAAGGAATGACATGGGTCTCATCAAGGTAAATCAGAAACAACAGCAGATTTCGATATAATGCCAGCACAGGCGAAGAGAATGAACGTTTCATTCCATGCAGTTGATCTCAGTTCATAAGCAGTCAGAGCTTGATTCAGATAAAACTCCTCTTGACCTTAAATGGCACATGGTTGGCAGCGCTGGGCGTCTAACTTGAAAGACTAATGCATTTCATACTTGTGACTAAATCTAAACCTGTGAAAAAGTAGGCAAAATCCTCAAGTGGTGCACAGCTGACAGCTCACGGTCTGTTCCAACTGAAGCCAAAGTACCCCTGGTCCACATGATGTCGGGACAGGGGCTTTACGAAGAGACCTGGACTTTCTTCTATTGTTTTACCCCCAGAATTCAGTTCTTTGAGTGATCAACAAAGCAAAATCCAATGTAGCTCATCTTTTTGGCTGATTAAATGTGTGAGAGAAGCCACAGCCAGCTTGATATGATAGATTTAAATACACATTGACACATTACTGGAGTTCATAACAAAGGGACCAATTCATTTTCATTGGCAACTAAGTCAGCCTGCTGACATTAAAGGAACTGTTCAAAAGATTTACTTTCTAGCTGACAGTCAGATAAGAGCATTGTTGCCACTCACATGTCTGGAAGGTAAATACGTAGCTGGGTTGTTAGCTTAGCATAAAAACTGGAGCAAGTGAAAACAGCTAGCCTTGCTGGGTCTGAAGGTGATAAAGGTAACTGTTTGTGAGTTTTAAAGACACTGGTGGGTTATTTTGTTAGCTTAGGACAGAGCCAGGCTAGACATCTCCATCCCTGCCAGACTTTGTGCTAAGCTAAGCTAACCAGCTGCTGGCTGCAGCTTACTGTACACACGAGACATATCAGTCTTCTCATCAGATATCTGCAGCTTAATACTGTAAAACAACAACTTGTAAGTTTTTACAGTTTTTGTACACAAAAATAAGGTTGTTGTGGTTGTTTCCCATTCTTTCCAGTGTTTGTGTGAAGCTAAGCTAATTAACAGCTGTCTCAAGCCACTTATTTACCATACAACCATACAAATGGTGTCAACCATCTAACTCTTGCCAAGAAGGCAAAAAGTGTGTTTCCCAAAATGTCATAGTGTTTCTTTAAAATTTAAATTTTCTGTTCAGTTTTGCAAAAATATGAACCGTATAGCTTTGCTGAATTTGACAACTTAGGACCAAAATTCGTAAGATTTCTAGAGATCTCTTTCTAGGGCAAATCTGCAACTTTACCCAGTACCAATGGAAAGTTTGACCCAGTGTTGGTGTTATTTTTGCATTACTGTTTGGTTACTGGATCTAAAAATCCTTCTGCTGGCTGATCCACACATCAACATTGGGTAAAAATAATGTAATATTGTGTCAGTGCTATATTGTATTTTGTGTGTGTGGACAAAGCATGCATGGACAAAAGTTCCAATATGAAGACCTTGTATCTAATGTAATCTCTATTTTATATTAAAATAAAATGATCATGGCTCTAAAGGTCTTCATGTGTTCAAAAGGTTGTCCCTGACCTGAGAGGACCATGTGTTTATCTTAAGAACATTGAATGCAAACACCTGAGCTCAGAAGTGCAATAAAAATTCATGACTATAAACATGAGTTAGGCCACTGAGTTATACTTACCTGTCCTATAGCCTAATTTCTGGCTAAAGGTGTTGATACTGAAACCATTTAAGGCAACCTTTGACTGGGATGAAAGCATCTGTTCTTAAAGCTTCCATCATCATGCACACAAACAGCAAACCACCAGGCATCACTTTAAGCCGGCATGCCTTTGCACCGGGCCGCCTGTCAGCGCGTCACGGCCCGAGCGTGTGTTTCTTTAAGAATGTAAGGTGGGTGAGCCCCTTTTCCTGACGCACGCCTGGTATGCAAACATAAATTTAGCAGCAACGTGTTTGCCGGGGGAACAAAATATCTGGAAGCGACCGAGAAGTGTCATGTCGTCTGCGGCGGTCCTTGGCTGACTTTTCCCTCTTTCTGCCTGTGTGAAGTGGAGCCGGAGCGCGGCGCGGATAGGACAGCGGACCTCTGTAGTCCCTGAGTGGCTGCACAGACCGGGACAGACGGACGGGGAGCGGGCAATCCCAGCTGTCTACAAACACTTTGAAATTCTGTTGAACTGAATCCGCGTCAGAGATGACAGGGGGCTGCTTGTGGACGACTGGACTGGTCCTTGTCGCTGTGTGCGTGGAGGTAAGCTGCGGTGTGCTTTCTTCAAATCAGCGTTTGATCCAGTCATTTCACATTTGAGAGGAAGGCGCGCCACTGTGGTTTGAGAGAGATGCGTTGGTGAAGTTGACGCACCACGAAACAGCTGTTATATTTGACCAAAATGCACTAAATTCTACTTATGTTCAACTAGGTCAGAAAGAAAAGAGACACCTACTGCTTTCAATCTGACTGTCCTGAAGGGAAAATCACTGTTGGAACCCAGGTGCTTTGGGATTAAGTGACTTTTTCTAAACACATAAATACTATAGACCGATATAATGTATGACAGAATTTCCCTAATGCTACAGATTTATTCCCGATCTATAATTAGCAATGATTTGCACATAATTCTGTTACCTAAATTACCTGTCTTCACAGAAAACCCACTGAAATGGACATTAAAAGCTGAATAAATATATATTGGGATTAGATTGGAAGTGTTCATTGCCGCTCCTCTTCCTCCAGTGATGTTGAAGCAGGTCCAAGTCTGCTGCACAGTGCATGAGATGAGGATCAGTGTGGTGCTGTCTGCAATTACAAAATATCTTGTGAAAAGATATCAACAACTAGCAGTAATAAACAGGAAACTGAGAGACAATTTAAACATACTCATCACCATCAACTCATATGTGATAAAATTTGCTGTATAATTGACGTCTGTCATGTAATTAATACACTACAGCCTTTACCTTTCAGATTTAATAGAGAGTAGATGGGTCACCCTCTGAGAGGTCGAAGCTTATCAGTTGTGCGTTGAACAAACTTCTAAAATCAGTACACTCGGCTTACACTAATCACTTCTGGAATACTTTTCCTCGTTATCTCCTAAAAGCCTGTCATGCACATGCATCATTCATGCAGGCCAGGTTGTGCAAAAGCTGCACAGCAAGAGCTGAGCTTTAAGTGGAGCACAAAGCAGTTGTTTGGCCTGCAGACAGATTTTTCGCTCTCAAACAGAGGGGTGGGACGCCACTGTCAGCATGTTTAAATGACCACAACAGGTGCTAATAGCACTTCAAGGTGATTTGGGCTTTAGACACCCTGGCTGCCATATAGCCCCGCTGAGCAAGTCCACGCTGTAATCAGCGAATAGCTGTGACAGAGGAGTGCTCAAGGCTTTCCAGCTCTTTCCAGGCCACTGTCCAGTGCTGGCCTCATTATATTACAGTTTAAATACTGGGAAGAAAATCGTGAAATGGCACATTAATGGACTTACTATGCATATGAGCATCTGTGTGAAGCTACTTACATAAGAGTGCATTTTCATGATTGTCTGAAAGTGTAAATAACTGTATGCTGTCGGTGCTGTAGAAGGGTGTGAGTCAAATTCTCCCACATTAACACAACTGTCTGTGTTGAAAGTGCATTATAAATGATTGTAATCGACTCTGTCAGCTGTTCAGTTCAGCGTCTAGAACATTTGAAGCGATACGCCCTCACATTGATTTCTGTGTTCCAACAAGTGGCGGAGGCTTGATTGTTTTGTGGCTCTGTCACAGAACGAGACTGAATAATGACTCAGTAAGTCTTTTGCACAAGTGCTCATGACAAGCTTCCCATCTGTGCAAGGAGTGACTGAGCAGCATGAGTCAGCACTGGACATTTATCGGTTCACACACACACACACGCACACACACACACACACACACACACACACACACACACACACACACACACACACACCAGTGACCCAGTGCTTTGCTTCAGAGACCAGGGATCAACAAGTGCTGCCTCCTGGGGTCTCTGCTGCACGGTGGCCTTTTCTTTTCATCCTCGCTCTTAGGTCAGACTTTGCGTTTCTGTTTCAGTGAAGAATGAGACTATATTTGTGTGTATGGCTGGTGGAAGTTGTGTGATTTGTGTGTGTGGGCCAAATGGCCTGTGGCTCCAGCCCTAAATTGAATAGACCTTCCTTTGTGGGTGACATAATGACATACCTTGAGTGATTCTTGGAGGGTCTTGTTGCTCTCACTCTATTCCCTTGATTTGTGCAGCAAAGTGGAACCTTCCAGAAAGAGTTTATTCCTTTTTGCTGGATGGGGATTTGAAGGTGGTTGTGTCAACAGGAGGCTGTGCCCTGAAAAGACACTCATGCATCTCTCTGAGCACCAAGGTTAGTGCTCCTAAATAATGATTTGGCACCAGCTGAGGCGAGAGCGTGAAGCAAATCCTTTTTGTATGCTTTAATTTTAGTTCCTTTTGGCATTTGTCTCTCTGCACCTCTCTTTGCTTTTACCTTTTTGTAAAAGTTTAATGTTTCTTATGTGTTCAGTCTTATTACAATTACTATCTTATTTTTATTTGTCAGCTGCACCAATCAGTCTTTTCCTCGCCTGCTCCAGATTCCAAAACCCAAACTCAGGCGTACATAATGTCTTTTTCCAAAATGTAAAATCTGTGTTTGTTGTCAATAAGATGTACATCAGCTTTTCTTTCCACAGCCTTTTTTAAACATGTAATTAAATGGATTCTGTTCATGCAGAGTTTCAAAACAATCTCCCAACAAAAAGTGCACAAAGTGTCTCCATTTACAGTGTCTTTTAAAAAAAACTTGCTAGCTAAATCAGTTAAAGTAAACTAGTTTCACAATAATGGTTTTCAACTGTGTCACATTAAAATCCGCCTCTTGAGGAGCACAAATAGGAAGTATAGAAACGTCAGCAGCAGCTTTACACACATTAGCTTACCAGAGGAATAAGAAACTGTATCTAATGTAGACTGGTGACATTTGGCCAATCCACTCAATAAAGTCAGTATCTTTAGTTACAGCGACGTTGAAGGAGAGAGAGAAAATGTTACTAGAAACAAACTGGGTCTATGCTCCGGTTTGAGTTTGAGATCCAGGTGAATATCGTAGCTGAAAACCCTTGATACCATTGCTTCAAATGAAACGTATTGCATTAGAAAAGACTGATGGATACAGCAAAATTCATTAATGCGCTCAATAGGAGAAACATCTCTTTCAAATAAGTTCTGACGTCGCCAACATTAACTCACATTAGTGATCAGCTGCTTCTGCTCCAATTTCTTGAAGACCTCCATTTTCTCTTATAGATGGCCAATGCAACTGCTTTTGATTCTTCTTCTTCTTCTTTGAGGTTTATTGGCAAACAGCTGGTGTTGTGTCCGGTTCACCACCTCTACTTCTTCTCTGTTTATTACAGCCATGCATAATGTAGTCTGTGCTGCCAGCTTCTGATGAAACTGTGCTTTGTGCATGCTAGTTTATTTGCTCCAAACCAGTTGATAGAAACTCACTAAAATGTTTGCTTCAGATTCGCTTGACAATTAGTTGGAAACACAGCTACAGATATCTATTGAAGTGGATGAAATGACTCTCCGTTTGGGAGCTACTGGTAAGCGACAGGGTTAATGGTTTTTGACATATGATGGGATCAGCTGCCAGACTTCATCACAGTGTATGGCTGCCACACTCACTTCACTACATGCCTTTCTTCTAATTACTCAGCTGGAATTCAAAAGGAAATTGGCCTCAAAAGCAGCAGATTTTGATGTTTATTCAAGGAAATGGTCCCTCTCAGAGTCTTAATGCGGCGAACAGGGTGTATTGAAGTCCTCAGGATGGGGAAGCTTTGGGGTCTAATGGCAGGATTAAGTGGGGTCAAGGCGTGGAAACGGTCCCAAGTGATCATCCGTCAACAACAACATCTCTTGTTCTCCGAAACACGCTTCTCAGCTTGATTGCTTCATCATAAAGACCACAAACTATCCAATTAGCTTTCATGAGTGCCTTTGTTGTGGACGCAAGTGGAATGGGAAGTGATTTAATTTTGAGAGGGATCGGTCCCACTTGAGGAGTAAAGGAAAGGGCTTCAGAGAACATCTGGCCAGTGATGGATGGATGGAGCAAGTTTTTGGAGTGCGTTAACAAAACCAAGTGTTTTCAGTTACACTGCAAAAGCCTTCATACTCATCTCATTGTTCCCATCTGGGCTTAATCTGTGGAGTGAGACTGAGGCTTGCTGAGTGTGGAAGTGCTGAAGTGTGTGTGTGTGTGTGTGTGTGTGTGTGTGTGTGTGTGTGTGTGTGTGTGTGTGTGTGTGTGTGTGTGTGTGTGTGTGCAACATTACTCTCAATCTGAGGCCAGAATTCACCGGTGCTCATGTTTGCATAAATTGCCAAGGTACCCACAAAATGTTTTTGCTTTTCATGCAGTGCTCTTAGTGTTCCTGGCACAGTAGCACTATTTCCTGCGTGTCCTACTCAGGTGTACCGGGATGCTGCTCTTCCAGTACTGGAAATCAAGAGAGCAGGCATTCATCCCTGTAGAGCCGGGCCAAAAGGAAGTAGCTTCACACCATTCTCAGTGGGCCAATGAAGGAAAAGTCCTGCAGAACAGAACAAGACATGGCAGCTTCTATTGGATGTGGAGTCCCAAAGAAAGTTCAGTTTCAACAGTATTTGCAGTAAAGCAATAGCTGGGCTTAGGTCTCGCACTCATGTCCAATTTGTATTTGACTCTGAATCCTTCAGTTCAAAGAAGCCATTGTAGAAATACAAAATCCCCAGTCAAGAGATTTCACAAATGTGGCATGGCCTGAGAAGAATATATAAAATCAGACCTGGCTAGATGTTCCGGATGATGAGCTTGTCTCTGGTATTGTATTTTAAAAATGACTGTTTCCACTTTTTTTTTTTTTTCTTTTTGACAATCCCAGTGATGACAGACACTCCGAGTGAGACAGCAGATAAACGAATCCTGACTGAGTGCTTTTATCTTTAGTTTTGGAACCTCATTGTTAGTGAAATTAATATTTTGACATCTTGGGAAATACACTTATTCACTTTCTGGCAAAGAGTTAGATGAGAAAATTGATACCACTCTCATGTCTGCATGCTAAATATGAAGCTAGGGCATGGTTAGCTTAGCATAAAGGCTACAGGAGGAAATGGGTATGGATTAAACAAACATGATTTCACAAGTTAATTAGTCAACGTTTAGAGGTGCTGGAAGGCAGATTTTTCCTACCGTCAGACAGAGCCAGACTAGCTGTTTCCCTCTGCTTCTACTTTTTATGCTAAGCTAACTATCTTCTGGCTCTAGCTTCTCACTGAGTGTACAGACACAACAGTGGTATCGATCCTCTCATCGAATTCTCAGCATGAAAGCAAAATAGGCTATCTCCCAAAATGTCAAACTGCTTCAGCAACATCAGCAGTTGATTAGCAAACCAGGCCATGTGAAAATTGAAAAGTTGTGTTTCCCCTTCAAAATCTTCTGGAACTTGATAGTGTTGTTTTCCTTTCAATCACTTGATGCCAAGTTCTAATAACATGCTGTGACTGACTGCCCAACGCGGCCCGTGCCAGTAAATGGCATAACTCGCTGGAGTCACGTTGCAGTGTGATGCCAGAGTGTATGCAAGAGGGCACGTTGTGCAGATCGCAATATCAAAAAGCATAATGACTTTTTTGTGGTTTCATGTGGCTCTGAAGAAATCGTATATGTCTTATTGTGCCGCACACACGCACAAACTCTGATTTTGTATCAGGCTGCTGTCACGCACTGATAAAGATCTGCCAGCAGATGGCAACATTACAGCAGAAGGACTTTTTGTGTCCAGTTCAGCAGCGGTGGCCTCTGGAGCTCCCACGCCCATCACAGATTGTCAGCTCTATTGTGATTTTGCAGGTGGCTGCCCTCCGTCCCCTCTCTGTTTCCTCTGGAGCCCCTTGTGAATGTATTTGTTCCTTCTTCTGAGGTTTATTTGTCATTGCCGAGCTTGAAAGCCGAGCCTCTGGCATCCTGTTCCTCTGATGAAACATCTTGGGCTCCATCTGCCCGCGTCCCCTCCATCAGCCTGATTTAGCGTTGTTGTTTTATCCTGTTGTGTGTTCCTGGACACCAGCTTAGACTTCATTTGCAGCAGACGGGGCCCTCCATGCATCATCTGGCCTGCACATTTTTCACCCACAGCCAATCTGAAAAGCCCCACAACCTTGCAGTCGAGCTCCTCTTCCTCGGCTGGAGCACATGCGTCTGCTGCAGCTCTGTCTGTTCTGTTCTGCCCCGGCCTTGACCTCAGATCCGTCCCAGGGTGGGATTGCAGCGGGAGTGCCGGGGAGTGGTGCTAACGAGAGGGAAGAGGGAGCACTCGGGCCCCTCTTGTGACGCCTAATTAGAGGGGAGGTCAGGTAGGAGGTGTGTGTGTTTGTGTGTGTGTTGAAACAGTACTGGGGAGGATCGTCAAGAGGGAGGAAGAAGCCAGATTGGACACTACAGAGGGAAGGAAAGAGGAAAGCAAGAAGGAAGAGGGAAAAGGGTCAAGAATGGTAGAGAAAGAGAGCAACAGGACAAGAGAAGCATTTGAGAAATGTGCAAGACAATGATTATGCTTTAGCCCTCTAGTAATGGAATCAAGTTAGAGGACTAAAGGAAAGAGTGCAAGTAAAAGGAGGTCATAAGTATTCAAAGACTTGATGTGTTAATATTAAAAATAAGGTGACATACAACTCAAAGCCAAGACCTTCACCAGATGACACTGAATAACATCCTTGTCAATGAACAGGGTGAAATAAAATACGGCAATGTATAACAAAACCGTCACAGACGTGGAGAGGCAAAGATAGAAGGTGAGTGCCATGTTAGAGGTTACAAAGCAATAGTGGGATATTAATGGAGTGATGTTGAAGTGGATTCAGGTGAGAGTAAGAGGAGAAGGGGACACACACAGACACAGAAATGTCTGTAGAAATGGGAAAAAAAGAGTCATATTGATGGAGTGCGAGTAGAAGAGCTGTGTGAAGCATGTGTGGATTGCAAAAGGCCAAGCAGGAGTAATGCAGAGCAAAGACACCACCGTAAAGTTGGAAGGTAAAACATAAATATTCAACTGTAGCTTCCTGGAGAAAGCAGAGATGCAGTAATTCCAGTTCGACTGACTGGTTGACAGGCATGAAAAACAAATACAAGACCAGTTGCTATCTCTCTCACTGACCTCACTCCTTCTGGAATCGGGAAAAGGAGGCTGCATATGAAATAAAGGTTTTGCATAAGTATGGACAGCTAAATCCTGTGGAAACATGATTGAATGAGGGTCTGCAGCGCTGGTGTCTGACAGGGTCTCCACGGCTGCCTGCGCTTAATGTTTGCGAGGCTAATGATGCTCTCTGGTGTTCTCACATCTGTTTCCCCCTGTGGCCACATGTGCTTTGAGTAAATGCTGGGCCGCCAGGACTAAACACTGGAGAGCCTGATACAAATGATGTGCTATTAGGATTAGTATGCACTCGCCCACAGAAGCGGACTGATGAGCATGTGATCGTGCATGTAGGTGTGGGAATAGTGTGTGGATCTCCGAATGAATGGGTCCACGTGGACTTGGGTGTCCACCTTGAAACTGTGGTGATTGTATAGATCTTCTGTGCTCATCCTTATCCATGTGGAGTTCAAACACTGTATGCACCAGGGATTCATGCTGTCGGCATGCTTGTCATTTGTCATGAAATCTCAAAGTAAGATCACTACCACTGTCATATCTGTCCACTAAATACTGTCTATGGCTACAGCCAGCAGTCGGTTAGCTTCGCTGAGCATAAAGACTGAAAACCTGCCTCGGTTCAGTCCAAAGGTAAAAAAAACTGCCTTCCAGTCGCTCTGAAGCTGATGAATTAACACGTTACATCAGAACGTGAAGTTGTGGTTTTATGAGGGATTATTTGTGGGACTATTTCCTGGCTGTGAGCGGCGACTTCCTGGAGTCTTTGCTGGCAACCTGAAGGTGACAGCAGGAAAGTAAACACATTTCTTTTCTTAAAATGTTTAACTATTCCTTCAGTATCCACAGGAAAAGTCGCAGAAAATGGAAACGCTCAAGCACACGTACGTCACAGTTGCACTTGAGTGCATTATTTGAATAAATGTTGCTTTGTTACTTTTCACCAAAGGTGTGTGTGAGTGTGTGTTTGTCGTCTTGTGACTGCTGTGTGTGTGATGTGACCACTGGAACATTCCCAGGCTGCTCACAGGGATTAGCTAGACGACGGTGCCCTCTGTGAAGTGCACTTCTTTCTCAAACACACACACACACACACACACACACACTTGCGGGTGAGCAGTGACACAGCACAGATGTAGAATGGCCGCAGAACAGACTTACTGGCCCCTGTGAAGAGGCTTGGGGTCTCCCCTTTGAGGAAGCCCCTGCCTGGGAAATCTGTGTGGTCTCTGAGCTTGTGTGTGTAAAGTATAAAGTGTTATCTTGAGCATGTTTATGTGTTATTTATCAGAATGTGAGGTTGTAGGTGGGAGGTCATGGGAAATAAAGGGAGCTTGAAATTACTTGAAAATAAACAGCGATGTCAGGAGATCTGTAAGAAAAAAATCTGAAATATGTTTGGTCATTATTATAAACATGCATTCTTGGGTTTAAGTTGTGCCTGTGCTTTTGGCTATTTTGCTCAAACTGAGAAGATTCTGCATGAAGACGCCGCATTTCGACTCTCGGGGCAGATCTGAACTCAGATTGAACTTAACCGTAAACTTGAAATGACCTTTATTGAAGCTTTTATGCTTTCAGACGGCCTGTGCAGTCTTGTTTTTTTGGATGTTGTGCAATGATTGATGTTTGACCTCTGAAAATAATTACCCCTATGAGAAAAATGCACCCGCAGGTCACAGTTGTTTTCTGTCTTTCGCCTCGCTGATGGCCTTTGTCTCGCCGTGGTGTTGCGTTTGGAGCGCCACTGTGAAATTCTGTCCCAGCATACCTCTGTGTGATGACATCATCCAGACTGGTGTCTCGCTGTGAGCTGTAAAGCAGCCTCCATTGCCCTCAACCTGAATCTGCGTAGTCCGAATCCTGTCAGCACTCCCTCCCTCCTCCCCTGCTGCCTCCCTGATGACAGGTATGCAGCTTGAAAAGTATTTGGCAACCATGACCTGGAAAAGTGCACATTTGACATTGAGCACGTCACTCATCCTTCATTTTCCACACTCCTCCCTCACATCAGCGCGACGTAATGCGCTTTTAAATGAGGCCTTTTGTGTTGGCCGTACGGTTTCTTCTCTCATCTCCGCGTGATTTGCTTCATAGCTGGAATAGCTGGGATTGTGGTGACCAGGTGGCCTGTGAAGCCACCCAGATGATATGACAGATACTGGATACTCAGCTCAGTATGAAAGATCCCGAGCTGTGTGTTCAGATCATGTCAGCTCACTGCTGAGAGACAGATGGACTGACAGACAGGAGGACAGACTGCGGACTTGCCGAGAGTACGATGCAGGGCAGGTGAAACCAGCTAGCGCATGTCTTGCTCCATGTTGACTGTTCTTGTTACAGTTATTGACAAGGTCTCTCAGCACACTATGTGAGTGAGAGAAGCCTGATCAATGACAGCTGTCAAAATATGATGCACTAATGAACAGAGAGATAATCAAAAATTAAATTAAAATGGGGACAAATCAAAAAAATCAAAGAGCCTCAAACAACTTCATGGTGTGTCCAGCCAACAGCAGGTGCAAAGGAGAGAAGCAGGAAAGCATCATGTTTGAGTTGCTGAAACCAGTGAAAAGTATTTTATTCAAAAACTCGATTAGAAAAAATGTTTAATTTTGAAGCCGCTTTGTTGGGATATGTGTTTTGAGCAGAACTAACCAACAATAAACTGCTCAGTATGTGGCACCACCACCCCTTTTGGGTGTTTGTGTTTTCATTCTTGCTCTAATTTGTCTCTTTGTTTTCACCACTTAGTTCCTCTATCTGAACTTAAAGTGGCCTCTGAGTCAAGACCCAGACTGGAGGATCAGTGAAATCGGTGATTCTTAGCCCTGACTTCAAAAAACAACCACATCTCATTTGATAAACCTGCTGACATTTTACGTTACTGCAGGGAAACATCTGTCTCTTCATCTGTCACACTCAATATCTCATACAGTATATCCTCCAGGTGCACGCTACATCGTTTTAACATCATGCTGTGCAAGTGGATGTTGCTAAAACTTCAGGAAATGATGTCGTTAAAATGCACAACAAGGTGACATAACGCCTGAGGTGAACTGAGAGATGTTTAGTTTAATGTTGACCTGTTTTGTGAATGCAGGAGGAGGATGGAATGACGGAGGGGCTCGCTGAATTTTGACACAGAGGGAAAACAGGGATGTTTTTTTTGACTGACTAACAGGCTGTGTGTGTGAGTATTAGTACAAAAGAGTGAGCGGGAGCCGTTTGTGTGTTGGTGAGAGATGCGTGCGTGTCAGCGTGAGACGAGTGCGTTAGCTGACGCTGATTGGCAGGAGGGCGCAGCAGGAATGTGTCTGGCTGCAGCTCTGTGCGGGACAGGTACAAACCGCTCCATCATCGCATGAGAGAGTAATCGTTACGGGCAAATCATTACATGATCAGAGGGAACCAAGTCTGTGCCAAATATGCATAGCCCGCAATATTTGTTCTTTTTTTAGGGGGGGTACAAGAGTAAGGAAGTGATGGAGGGAAAGACAGATCATAATCAGAGGGAAAGAATGTTTGATACTCACAGGACATTCGGTGTTTGGCTTTTAGTCTGCTTAGTCATGTGTTATGTGGTTACTTTTTCAGTAATGAGTAGAGTAAGAGGTTACAGTTTGGATTTCAGCATTTCCACATACATATCCTACACCCCTTTAGGGGGTTAGCTTGTTTTGATGGATGGTTAGATCAGTTTGGAGGTGGCAGCCTTTGTTAAAAGAGAGGAAATGTGCCTCCTGGTAAGTTGTGTGGTTTACATGTTCATAGCTGCCGTGCTAATATTAGCCACAGCTACATGAGGGGATCACCTGGGGCCAAGTGTTTTAAACTCTGAGTATATTTAGATGCAGAATCTGTGTTCACACAAAACAGGAATCATGCTACGCAGTCTTTTTGTCAGATTTATGAAACCCCACATTACCATGTGTTTTCTTCTGATACATCTCTATCTTCCTGGCACGTGCACAAGCCTTCTGACCATCCCCACAATTCCTATACATTAGCATTTACACTGCTGGGGGGTTTCATTAGTCTTAAAGCAATGTCGTCATCTTCACAGATGCCACAAATGTCAAAGACGTGTTATTAAATAACATTTTTTACAGCAGAATTGCCCAACAAATGTAATGTGAGAGAGAAACAAATGATTAGTAGACGTCTTTACTCAGGGTTAAACATCTACCTACAGAATGTGATGACTAATGTCCCGATGTTATCTGATCTGCAAACTTCACACACATTTTGTTCAAGGAGAAGAGAGAGAGTCATACTTTGGTGAACTCACTTTATGGCCCATTGATCTGTGTCCCTCAAACACACATTTCATGTTTATCAAACATGATGATGGTCAAATGGAAGTCATTCTGCGCTGTATTTACTACAGTATTTTTCCTCCATGACTATTGAGTGTCTAGTCAGACACGCGATGAGTGATTCTGAAAGTAATCCTGGCAGTCTTTTGCATATTAGTCTGGCATTTATCATACTACAAATGCATTGGACGTAGATTACTTTTATGTTTGAGTCCCGCCTTGTTTTACATGAACTGCTGCAAAGGCTCTGCAGACTGCAGAGAAGACAAGTATGACCATGTATCCAGAAGAGGTGACATAAAGCCTTCATAATACAAACTGGATAATGCAACTGGAATAAATCCATAAAAATCGGCTTGTTCATTTTCCCATAGTGCACAACATGTTAATCAGAAGCCAAATTCACAACAGTTGGTCGATCAATCAGCTCAACATTTTGTTTGAGCGCGTTATAGTTCCACCTAAATGTAACTGGCAACAAGCCTTTTCTGCATAACAGGTCTGGAATTTATTGCATTTGCCCAAAGCTAACAAAATGCCAGTCTCTCACCTCATTGAATGATGCTCACTTGCCCAGTGTTAATATTACAATATGTGGTTGTAATTGCAGTGGCTTAATCTATGATGACAACAAATATTTTTGCAGGGGAATATTTTCCTTAAAACCAGACTGAGCTTGCAGACCGCTAATTTATACAACAGATGTGGAATTGGGCAATGCTAACAAAACATTTAGGTTTACAGACCACTGTGACACTAACAGACAGCTACCAAAGTGTTGCAGTGCAGTAGGGTAGAGCTGTTCTTTGTTGCATTTTAGGGACTAAAAAAGTAAAAGTGGTAATCAAAGCATGTGTAGCAGAGGTATAAAGTCATTGTTTGCATGTAGTGCCAGCTGTTAAGTAACCTGATCTGCTGCTGTGTGCAGGTGTGTAAGGCAGACACACTGCCTCAAGGTGCAGCTGAAGATGTAGGTTCATGTTCAACAGTGTGTGCCAAAACTGTCTCGCTTGTCTTGAACTTTTATCTTTTTTTTTTTTTTTTTTAAGTTTTATCTGTGCATCCATGTGTGGGTGTAATTCACCCTTAGGTGATTCTTGCTCCGACATGCCGCTATCTTTTGGTTCACTCTGAAAGTAAATATGCAAGTGTGAACTTACACGTCTATCTTGTCATTTTATTGTCCATATTTTTATCTACTTGACATATTTGATTTATGTCTCCGTTTGTTTGTGCTTATTAAGAAAACCCAACAAGCAGCGTAAAGATAAATTTACATCATAAGTCCCTGTTTCATTTCCTGTTAGTCTTTGTACATGCAGAGCACTGTAGGCTTAGCTCCACAGTGTGGCCTTGCATGCCCACTGGCTGACTCACTTAGCTCTGGCTGAGCCCTGCTCCTGGGTCTGGGGGTTCATCCACAGCCTCTCCCTTTTCCTGGCTCTAACCTACTTCAGCTCCCAGGCTTCCTGCTCCTCATAGGTCAAAATCAGAGAGAGCATAAGGGAGAAAGAGAGAGACAGATGACCAATGCATGAACGTGCATAGACCATAGGTGTGCATGCACACCCTACAGGAACGCCATCCTCTAGGTTGCCACTTCCTCTGCAGTGTGGTGCAGAGTGAAGCTGTGGATCAGAGCCACTGAGGGCAAGATGATTTCCTCCACCACAGTGAGAGGAAAAGACAGAGAAATAGAAATGTGGTAGTAGTTTGCACAGAGGTAAGCACATTCTCAAATGTGTTTTTTGTTCCAAAGAGGGTGAGGAGCATTTATGCTTATTTTACACTTGGCCTTCAGTGTATTGAGTGAGTCTTTGTGCAATCATTTTTGTGCACATCAACAAACTTTACAACCTGATTTACAGTAGGATCTGATTGTACCCCCTATGTGTATTGAGCGAGTTACTGACAACGTTTCAAACTGTTGAGATAACTTTGGAAGGACATTTCCGTGCATTTATGTGATGATCCAGGGCAGAGGATGGATTGCTTTTCTTTCCGCTGTACTAATCCAGGTTGTTGCTGAGGCTTGGCCAGTTAATTCCCAGATTTAATAGTGCAAATGAACCCACTAATCACATACACACATGCACAGGACAGCAGAACTCCCATGTGGGTTGGACCTCGTGACTACCAGTCAGTGTCAGATATGTCAAAGGTCACATCGGTCAGACTGTTAGATCCAGCTGTGCAAGTCAAGGGCTTTTACTATACATAAGAAGGCAGCTTGGTTCCTGGACCCTCACCGAACTTGCATGCCCCAGCTATATGGATGACGCAAGTGCAGCAGGGCAGATCCACCACTTGTGTCTCATTAATAGCTGACACACCCAGCTGTTGTCATAGTGCCGCTGTGTGCACGACCCTTTGTGCTTCCATCCTCTTTTACTTCATCAGTAACACTTGGTCAACTGTTCTGTGGCAGTAATTATCTTTCCATTGCTCTTAAAGTAACATTTACTCTTGTACCAAGGGTCAAGCAATGAAAGTGCAATGCAAATGCAGAAACAATGAACAATATTAAACACGCAGTAAAGTGTGTGTAAAGCATGTAGCAGCACACTCAGTAGTGCACTTCTGAAATAATAACAGGTTTCCCAGAGTAATAATAGTTTAAAAATTCAGAAACCAGAACCTGAAAATATCACATGTTGTGGTGCCAAACTCAGTCCTCAGCTTATTAATGTGTTTTTTTTTTCATCAGATGGAAAAAAACATTTTATTACTCTTAGATTTATTGTGCTCCTGATCCAAGAGAATGTGACCACTGAATATGAGTTTTAAATGAGTTTTCACGCCATAAATGGTTTATTACCATTTTTGTTGATCAAAATGGACAAGAGGAGAGAGAGATGTTAAAATTTAAAAGGAAAATAACCTGCACAATCATTTTAAAAATGTACCAAAAGCTCAAGTCGTGCTTTGGGAAAATTGAATGTTTTGGTTGGTTGGTAGGTTGAGTCCAAAGGTATAATGGAAGCTACCTAGATGGCAGCTATGCTATTTTTGGCATGTGATTTTGATTAGTATTAGTCAGGTAATTTGATTATTATTAGTTCTAGTTGTAGTCAGCAAAAATGTTCATTAATGTTAGCTTACCTTTTCATAAGTGCTAGCTTGAATGTTTTTGTGGTTTGCCTGTGCTATTTTGTTGCCTACTCTGGTTTAGCTCTCAGTGGGACATGGATGCATTTATTCCATAAATCTGTGACTTCTTTTCTTCCAAGGCCTGCTAACATTAGCTAATTAGCTGCCTCAAAGTGCAAACAGAACAAGCATCTAAATTCATCAGCCACATTTTCACATTTGTCTGTCACATTTTCATGTTGTTTTCATTTGTTGATCGAGATATTAGTCTTATTTTACTTGTTTTTTGGTCTGATTTTCGTTGAAGAAATTTGCGCTGATGACAAGTTAGCTTTACATAGTTTTACATGTAGTTTTGGTGGCAGCTGTGTTCTGTAACAGTCTTAGAAATTAATAAAACAACATGGCCAAAATAGGACAAGCAATGGAACACATTCCCGCAACATCATCACTGGGTAACGCTCTGGTCACTCACAACACGCCCCACCAGCCCAGCACATGTCTTCACTTCTCTGTCCTTTCCCTGACCCATAATTCCCTTCTTCCTGCCCACCTAACTCTTAAAGATTAACAGAGTGCTCACTACCTGTCCACCTGCTAGAGGCATCACATTTACAGGCACCAGGGTAATCTCAAGGGTCCAGTTGGTTTTCTAATCCTTGGAAACAGAAATGGAGAGCCCGGGCCAAGGGCAGCCTGTTCAGTTTCCAAGGAGATCTGTTATTGGAACTGCCATCGTTAAGCTTGAGAGGCCACCTGTATCAATAGCAGAATTGACTTTGCCAAATGCAACTGATTTGGATACCATGATTTCTTGGCATTACTGAAAGGCTGTGCATTGTCTTTTTGTTTGGAAAAAAGTCCAAGCCATAATCAAGGTATAATCAAGACAAAGAAACAAACAAAAGGGCTGCCTTGTGTGCTGATCTGTGGCAATGAAGGTTTTTGTAGAGGTCATGCCCTTGTTCCAAAGCACACAGAGGGGTGTTTGGTAGCAGTACCATATTGCTATAAAACTGTACTTGAAGTTTTCATTGGTTTCACCCGACTTGAGATATACCCTCAGGATCTCTCCGTCTCACCTGTATATCTGTAGCTGACGTGAAACCTGCAGAATGTTAAGGCATCTCTGTTTCCTACGCCAGCAACAATGGAAGGGCTGCTTGGACCACATTTTGAAGGTTTTGGTTGCAGAAGCAATTTTGGAGCTATCAGATTGAAACTCAAGATGCCAGAGCAAGTCAATTCTGTCAGGAATTTCTAAGAGGGGTGTGCGCCTTTTGAAAGCCACTTTCTTAATGTAAGAAAGAAAAAAAAAGAAACCCTTTCATGGCCAGAGAATCTTTATCACAATGGGGTTGAGGATGCCACTGTTGGGTTTAGCATCTCAAATGTCTCTAGTATTTAAAGTACTCTGCCTGTAACTCTGAGGTCGTCGGTAACAAAGCTTTTCAGGTATTTAGGTGGCCTGAATGTCTTTGATAAGAAGCATGGTATTATATTTCCATAAGTAGATGAGTTGCTATGTTGGGATGTAATACTATTCCATTCATTTTAGAGATACTGTTATCTGTTCTGCCATTGTGTGCAGTCCAAAACTCAATGGACCCGCTGATTTTCAGTTTGTAGGTTCTGGTAGCTGCATCTCCCTCATGCACATTCATAATGTACTTTTAACTTGAGATTTTCGACTTTTGACCTGTAAGTAACACAAGCTAAACTAAATGATTTATGGGATATCCCCCCGTCTTTGCATGTGTTAGCACTGTAAGTGGAGCATGATCTATCTCTGCAGAACTGTATATTTTTGCAGGATGGAGAGCGCAGAGTCCGCAGATGCACTGCACACTCATGTCATACCGGTGCGTCCTGACAATAAACTTCGGTTCTGTGCCTCCACTTGTGTAGTTTTTAGCGCTGCTGAGAGACAGCTTCCAACCACTTGGATGCTCTAAGGTTTCATGCCATCAGGGGTTTGCTCCTCACTCTGAAAGAATTGCATTTCTTACACAAACTGAAGCTTCAGCCAGCAAGTTTTAAGAGACGGATCCCTCATCTCGTAGGGCAAAGTTTACGTGCCTTCGCCAGCTAGCCTGTCAAGTTTGTTCTTTTGAGAACGGGAACTGTAGTTGCTCTTCGGGGAAGGTATAAATCCAGTAATATCATGAAGGCAGGTTCTGTCTGCACTCATAGCTCAAAAGAAAGGCATTGGTAAGGTTTTTAAATGTGTTAAAAAGTGTGGTGATTACACAGGAAAAGCTAATGATAGCCAGTCTTCATTTCAGTCCTAGAGTTAATTGGTGCCCAATGGAAGAGGCTTAGTAACATGGTGTGCTATGATAGCAACCAAAAATGATTTTTTTTAATGTATTTTAATGATGCCAGAGCTAGGTCAGTCTGCCCCACCATTGATAAGAATGTCTTCCCACAGCTGAAATGGTATTTTTTCAGTAGGCCCTTCTGTGAGCCTGCTGCCTGACAGGGAGAGGGAGGCGCCCAGTGATTCTTCAGCAGGCTTGTGCTGTATATGTGCCCGGCAGTGCCAAACCCTGCTCCCTGCTGAGATGACCCTGGGCACGCGCTCCAGCTGTGCAAACACAGCCGCATTGCTGAGCATACACTCACGTTCAGCCTGAGCCAAATCCAATTATTTTCCTTGCCTTGATTTTTTCTCGTTTCATTTCAGTAGCGCATATTCAGCCACCTTCCTCAGTACATATGAGCTGCGCTGCCAGGCTGAACAAGGCGGACAAGCGCACCACTGTGGCTTCCCTCTCTTCTATATTTCCCTCGTGTGAACATTCTCCTGCTTGTCAGCTTAATTTCTCAGCCTCTTGCTCATTTTTCTACCCCAAACCTCTGGCGTGACAGTCGGTATCCGTTTTGTTTGAAGGAGAACCACCAAAGTCAACACAGAGGGGATGCGAGCCACTCGATCGTCAGCCAGTCGACACAGACAGCGGGCAAAAAAATGTTTTTGTCAGGAGGGTCCAGCCCATATGAACATAAGCACCCAGCCAGTTATGTTACCTCCA
This sequence comes from Chaetodon trifasciatus, assembly GCA_037975065.1. Classification (NCBI taxonomy): domain Eukaryota; kingdom Metazoa; phylum Chordata; class Actinopteri; order Chaetodontiformes; family Chaetodontidae; genus Chaetodon; species Chaetodon trifasciatus. The sequence goes on along the minus strand of JBBMOE010000017.1, from coordinate 9,541,463 downwards.
ATGACCTGTGGTGATTCAGGTCATCCTAGTAAAGGATATTTCTGCTTTATTACAACTTGGATCTTATTTGTGTGGATTTCTCCATCATTTCTGTCAGTTACTTTGTACTCAACAAGTTAATTGCTCAGGAACACATCAACATATTGCAGAAAAGAAGGACAAGAAACACAAGAAGTCAGCGGTTCAGACCAGTTTTAAATGTACCTTGAGGTTAGTCCAACTTGTCTTGAGGACAAAACGTAGGTGAACAGTATAATTATCCAAACTGTCTGTTGTAAACATCCATCACAGTTTGCAGATTGACTTTCTGGTTCAACTTTGACCTACAGTCTCTCTGTAGTTGTGTGGGCATGCTGTTTTCCTGTATAGTGAGCCTTAATTAGCAACATTAAGGCTGCACTCACTTTTGGTTTTATCTCCAAATAAAGTTGCAAACATTAACATTTTATCATCTATTAAAGTTTATATAGCTAGCATTTTAGCAAACATTTGCTTATTTACATGGAGCACCACCAGCATTCATTTCACTAGCTAACTGCTAACTTTTGTCTGTCTGCCATTTGGTGCCTAGCAAGTAACTTAAAGAGGGTTTATCACTGCTTTTTGCTGCTTTAAATGATGCTCACGAGAGCTGTAAGACTGAACCAGTGTGAAGCTGTTGGCAGTAAAGCCAAAACAATGAGCCAAAAGATGCTAAAATGCTCCAAAGAGCTGAGGGGAACCGCAAAGTTGGATGATAATCATCTGTGGGTTCATGAGCAAGTCCTTTCACATTACACACACACTCAATTGATGCATTGTCAATATAAATATACTGATTAGAGCAGCTTGAAGTAATCTGACTGTTGGCTTGTCTGATCTACTTTATAGCAAAGTTGCACAGATGTCAGAAATTACTTTAGTGAGTATACTGTTATCAGGACCAAAAGAAACAATGGGCAAAACTAGATATTATGGAGTGGTGCTACAAACTGAATTTTCTTTTATGTTTCCAACTTGCAACATTGTGTAACTTCCCCTTAATGTTGAATATGTTTCTCAGTAATACAACCACCTGACAGTGCACAGATTCCCATTCGAAATGGCTCACAAGCTGAACTTACAAGCTTGGAAGCAGCAACCACACTCACCTGACGAAATCATTAAATGGGAGATAAATTGTGTCCAGCTTTGTCTCTCTGTATGTAGCTGATGTTCATTTGATCTGTTTACCAGTGTCTGCAGAAAAAAAGCCTCATTCTGGGACAACAAAGGCAGCAGAAGAAGAAAAGGAAGGACTATCATGTTGCCGTCAGCTTGACAAGAAGAGAGGCTGCTCATGCTGCAGACATGCGCTGACATTTTAATGGCTGCAACCTTGATTCTTAGTCTAACTTACTCCTTAAATATTGGGGAGAGAATATCTCCACAAGTATCTGATTCCAGCAACAAACACACACAAACCACAGTAGTCAGTGTATGCAGTGTGCCTTGTACTGGAAGGCAACACATTTTGCATTCACAAATCACACATCACATAACACTTGTAAATCTGCATTCAAGGCCAAATCCTTAAAATTAGCCAAACACAGATGAAGTTGGGTGCATAGAGGAGCAACCCTTAATGCAAGAATGCTGAGTAATTCTCCCCACATATTTGGAAACCGCCACTCTGACTGCACCACTGTTGGGACAAGTTAAGTGTTATCTTAACTAACAATAGTTTGTTTGGGAAAGAATTTCTTCAATAGTTTAGGATGAGATCAGCGCAGTAACACCCTGACAACTGAATCTTTCCATTTCCGATGAACCGCCGTGTCCTCACCATATATTTAATCTGACCGTGGAGGACAGCAGGAGAAGCTACTTTTGGCTCCGCTGTTGCTTTGGAGCTAAATGATTTTCCTGAGATAACAGAGCGCCTGTCGGCTGGGCCCACAGGGAGCCCTAATGCAAAAACAAACATGTGATATGCTGTCTCTCACTGTCGCTGGGCCTATATGGGAGTGACCTGCCACGCTTCAAAGACAATAAACATATAGAAATTCCTGGAATTTGCACACACGTGCACATGCGAGTAGAAACTCTAAGGAAAATGTAACAAAATTAGAATGCAGCACAAACAAATCTACATAGAAATGTTACTGTCGACACAGGGAGTAAACACTACATAACCACGCAGGCAGACTCACACACACAGGCACATACAGGACATAAAGTTAGACAAACAGGAACCCCTGTAGTGGACTCACACATGGTGTCAGATAAATCTCCCATGGCGTGTTTAAGAGTTCAAATGGCGCCTCCGATCTGTCTCTTTAATACAAAGGGAATGTGGAGGACGAAATGTGCCAACTCGCTCCCCTCACCCACCCAGCACTCCCCCCCTGCCTCCCCTTCAAATGCCACTTTGGCTTTGTCCCACATGTCAGGGACGTCATTCATCAAACTGCTCCCTCTCGCCGGCAATTACACAAGCATGACAGGGATGTTTGAATAATTTTTCCTGACGTGCTATCATTGTCACAAGTCCTGGCAGTCATCCTCCATTATTGGTGTCAACTATCAAGCTGCAACACACTCGTCTTTTGCGTGTCTAGCATGCTGAAATGTATTTTTTAGAGTTCCATAATGAGGATATTCTTGATATAAGACTGACCTTCACTGAGAGATCTTTTTCTGTTCCTCTTAGTTCATAGAGCACCTTATAAGGTTGCTGTCTGTCAATCTTCTGGGATAATTACACCCTCTGGAATTTCTACATATTGACAAGACAATGGATGGCCGGCATTAAGCTGTCACATTATGTTGACTGAGTCATCGTAGACCTGTGGGGAAAACACTGTTGCCTCTGATCAAGTTCCCCAGGGTGATTGTCATGTTTAGAGGACCTTAGACAAATCACTGGGTTTCCCCACCTCGTCTGTCAGAGCAAAGTTGATGATGTGGTTCGTTTGGCTGCAGAAGAATGTCGAGTCAAGTGGGGATGTCTGGGAGCGTCTGCCAGGCCCCTTGTCTTTGTTTTGGATTGTTTTTTTTTGTTTTTTTTGTTAGATTTATCGCAGTATGACATACATACATACATGCATACAAGGCACTTTGCAGAGGCTGCACTGCATGGTAAGAAAAAAAAAACATTCTCATTAAATAGATCCGGATATAATCATCAGTGGGTATGACACAACATAAATGAGAGAAGCCAACACTTAATGTAATAAACTCAATTATAGGTTTACCATCCTAAATGCAGTGGTCTTGTATCATTCTGAGATTACAGAGGATGTTGGCTTGTAAAAATGTGAACAGCAAACAAACCCTCAATGAAAATCCCTCCGGGCCATAATTTGATGATTTGCTTTCTAAAATGTATAAACATGCTTCAGAGCTAAATATCCAACACTGATTTTAATCAGTTAATAGGAGATACACATGGCTGCAGCTCTTGAGTGTTGAGGGATGTGCCCACTATCATGCACACACTGTAAAGAAAAAACAACTGAAAGTAAGTTTAGGTCTAAGTAACAGGCAGAAAACTTTTTGGTAAACGTCCAAGATTCTTTCCACTTTGTGCCCAGTGTGCAGCTGGCTCCTAGTAATGCAAAAACAATTGAAGAATGGAGTGTGGATTATGGAGCGGAGGGTTGGGTAGTTAAAGATGCCACGCTAGAGGCAGGGCAGCATTTCATGATTTGCCTTGCTGCCAGCCAGATGAGATCAGGACTCGAGAATGCCACAGAATATGGAAATTAAGATTGTTTGATGGTCAGGCAACTCCATAAATGAGGGGCTTAATTTGGGTGCAGGAATGCATCAGCAATTCAGAGGTAACCGCAGACGGCCCTCTGGACAGGACCGGGGCTTTTGTGGCGCATGTTGATTTCGGTGAAAACAGTTTAGGAAAATCTGCGGAGCAAATTTGTTGGCTCTCGCTGTGGTATGAGAATGGGGTCTTCACAGATTGCAGCTTCTCTCTCGATCTCACATACTTGTGAACAAATCCTTTGCAGTACCTTGCTGAACACCACCAAGGTTGAGTCTCTCTGGCCCTTCAGTGATGTGTGGTTGCGATTCAGGCCAGCAGCTCGCCGGGCTTGTTCTTTGTCCATTTCAAAGAAAACATCGATTACTGGATTGGTCTTCTGGGAGGTCTGGCATAGAGGGCTTTGCATGCACTTCATGGGATCCATGTTTGGGACATTGCCACTGTCAGTTCTACAGGAGCTTACAATGGCATGTTGCATAGAATATATCGATAAAATTGGAGAAATTACCAGATTTGAGAGTCCTACTTGATTTTTCATTCCCAAAAATAGCCCAAAACAGCCAGACTTACTAAAATCCAGAACGTACTATGCCACAGGTCAATATTCAGCAGAAACATTATTAAACACTTTTTTCTGACATATTGGCAATGTATTCCAAATTAGTGAATGACTTTTGTTGCAAAAAAAAAATTGAATTTCCAACATGTTTCAGCACTGAACAGCAGAAATATTTTCATTAGAGATAATGCTTGTGTTTATTTTTGAAGACAGTAAAATGGTCAATTTGAGTTCCCAGGTCAGCATGAACTTCATCAAATGGCTTGAACTCCTTGATGAGATGTTTGTTGTGCAGTTTGGTTCACAAAGATGATACCGATCCTTATTAACTAGAGTTTTATGTTGAATGTCATGTTAAACCATAACATGACTGCAGTACAAATAGCAAACTGTGCCATTTCAAAATCGCTTCTGAATGTAATGCAAAAGAAAATGTTTAGTTTCACCTCTAAAATGAATGAAATAACTAACACCTGAATGAAAAGTTAAAAGAGAACTTATGGGGCGCCACTACAAAACCCCATATAAACTGTTCTCATCAATCATCCAGTGACAGCCACCTTTATGTGTGAAATTACCCTGCTGTTCTGAATCAGTCGTGCAGCAGTGCACATATACTGAACGGTGAACTCATTGGCCCACTACGTGTGGAACATTGTGTTGTAATTTTGCCACCCAGCTGTCAATTTTAATCCTTCTGCGAATTGATATGATGAAGGAGGACAGATGTTTGTGCCTGTGTATGTGTGTGTAGTATATGGTTATGGCTGAAACACTGAATTGAAATCCGCTGCTTAGTTATGGCTCCCTTTTACACACCACAACGCCATCCATCTCTGTAGCTGCCTTCATCAGGGCGGGCGGTCTTGTGTTCACACACTTGCCATCACACACAGCTTAATTACTGATAGAAGTCGCGGTCATGGCTACTTAACAGCACTGGAGAGAGCCTGCAAATGGGCCAATCAATCGATCAGGGTAATGAAAGGCTGCGAGGGAGAGCTGTCACACAGCTGCTGCAGACTCCACTCATGCCCATGTCTGATGGTTGGACTGTTGCCACTGTTGTGTTAATGTGATAGTATGCAGCGTTCACTCTCACTATGCAGCAGGGATGGTTCTCAGTGATGCTTTCAGAGTTATGTGCGTGTGTAGGGGCTGGATAGTGGACTTAATGTAGGTGTTTCACACTTGGTTATACACTTATTAACAACAGATATACAATATATTAGGCAGACAGATAGCAACAAGAAGGATTAAGACTATACATCATGCTGGCAGCTCTGTGACACTGACACAGCGATGCCTTGAGCTAAAGGTTAATCAGCATGCTACATGCTCACAATGAACACTGGCTGTGTCTAAAATTGCTCCGTGTTCACTCACTCTTTACTCACTATAAATCTGCAACGATTAGTCAATTCTAAGAAAATCAATTCTCAATGATTTGGATAATTGATTCATTGTTTCAGTGCAGGTTCCAGCTTGTGAAATTTAAAGATTTGCTGCTTTTTTCTGTCATGGAAAATAGGTTGTGATTTTGGACATTGTCATTGTTAATATGTTGACATGAAGAACGTTTTACCACGTTCACAGTCTTAGTGTGTTAGCATGCTAACATTCACAGTTTATACGATCTTTGGTTTTGCAGGTATTTAATAACAAAAAGTAATGAAAAGTAAAAACTTTTACCTGATGATGGCGCTATATGAAAAGTCAAGGTAATTAAAAGTCACCCTGATAGGGACATGAATGTCTGTGCCTAACTTGCAATCCATCAAATAGTTATTGAGACATTTTGCTAGATAAGTGAGGATTTCTGTGAGTGTCTATCCAAAATTTAATTTTAATACATGTGATTGTTGTTGAGATATTTCACTGTGGTGGACTGACATTGCTATTCCTAGAGCCACATTGCTGGCTGTCCTCTCCTTGGTTAAATTTCATGTGCACAATAGCTTTGACTTCTAAGGCTTCCCTGAATAAATGGATGACACCTAAAAGCTCCTTATATCAATTACATTTAGCACAAAAATGTGATATTAAATGTCATTTTTACTTGTTGCACCAATGCAGAAAATTGGACACATACAGAGTAGCTGTATTTAATATAATCCTGATGCATTTATTTTGCCCATATTTCCCCAGATAAGGTTGCTATATTTCTCTTCATCTTTAAAACTCCTATACCTGCCAAGATGGTTTCTTGAGACCTTTTTTCTCTGCCCCCTCATTGTAACTGATATCATTTGGAAGTGTCTCTTGGTGGGAAACTAAATGATGGATTCGCCTAATCTGCTTTTGAGCCTACGGTTAGTTAGACTGAGGAGGAGAAGACAGATTGTTTCGGGAAACCTACTCTGTCTCACTCTGTGAAAACGTGATCTGCTCATGATCGTCCACCCTCGCTTGCTTGAGTTTCACACTCTTACATAACCTTCCCGGCTGCGTTACATGCTGGAATCAGCTATAACGACGGGCCAAGGCCATCCATCATGAGCAGAGGCAGTGGACAGAGAAACAAGTGTCTTTTTTGTCTTTAAGTGGGTGTGATGGAAGATGAAAACTGGGTGGGTGTCTTAAAGCGCAGCTATTATGTCAACGCTGAGTCCAGCTGAGCTCTCTCAGCTGCTTCTTTTTCTTTCAGTCGTTGGACAAGAGAGAGCTTGGCCCAATGATGCTGGACCACAGGGGAATATTGAAAAGAATTTGATGATTCAGAACCAAAATCCATGTCAGTGCTTTTCAGTTCTTTTATATAATCACAGAGCTACTGCATGTTCTGCGTCTGCACCAACCTGTTAACTTTAAGAATGTTTTTGGCTCTCTGTTTTGAAGAAATGAGCATTACGAGCACACATCTTCTCATCCACAGCACTTCACTAAAGAGCTATCAGTTCAACGTTTAATTATGTCTGTGCATTGTGCAGAAACTTGCTGCAGGAAGAACTGGCATGTTTCAGGAAGTGACATGTGATGTGTCCAGATCTTGTGTTTCCTCCCTGCTCTGTCACTCTGCCCTCACGACCATCACTGTGGGAACCTGTGTGGGTCTGTCAGTGTTTTTCTGCTGCTTTTACTGTACATACTGTATGACTCAAAGGGTTAGGAGTGTCAGTCCGTCCTCTGTCTCTTCTTATTGTGCTTGTTATGACATCCAGAATTATTGCTTAGTCCAATAGTCTTATTTTAAAGCTGCATGAATTAGTTTTTGTCCAAAATATCCTTTTTTTTTAATCATTTTGTTGCATTAAATTTATATATACTGTATGCCACACATCACCACCACATTTTAACGCACCAGTAGGGTACGTTAAAATGTTAAATTACAAAATTGGAACACTTCAAGTAGCCAGCAATTAAATAAACATTTTCAATACATTTATGATATAGGTTGACTATGAAACAGTACATGCTGCTCTCCAGGTTGCTAAGGAGGCCTGCAGCCGCTAAATCAGACTGACATTTTCTGCACAGCTGCTTTGCTTGTGTGTTTTCTTTCACCAGCTCCAAAGGAGCCAAACAGGATCTTTGTAGTCTGCTTATTTTCTGTATCAAATCAACACCTTCACTGTGCTGCTCCCACTCTGGGGAATGATCCCATTCACTTTCCAGTCAAGCATTTCAGTGAGACCACTGAGGGAGAATCATGCAGAATCGTCAGCACAGGGGCTGTGGTATACAGTATGTATTGTATTAAGAAAAAAAAACACTTTTTATTTTGCGGTCTTACAGTACGTTCCAGTGCTGGCATTGTCACAACCCTCCATGCTGCTCTTTGAGCTGTCAGAACTCTTTTGAGGGCCTCATTAAAAACCCCCACATTAAATATAATAGCAGTCGTTACCTGAGCAGGGAAACCACACCATGTCTGCTGCAGAGATTAATGTTAGCGGTGAAGCTATTTTTGCATTGAGATGTCTTCCTGCTGGCTAATGGGATACAAGGCTTCAGCACTGGATTTCATAGCTCCATCTGTTTATATTGTAAGTCAGGAGAAAATAGCATTGAGGTGTCCCACCACAGAATTAGCTCCCCACTAAAATAGAAACCCCATGATGAGCCCTTGTGGCCCCACACATGGTCAGCAGGTGGACTAACCTGTCTACTTAGCAGGAAGTACGCTACATGCTAATGTTGCACACTTGGACTGGTTGAGTGCTCAAGTTGCAGTCATCTTGTGGTCAGCTCGGGAGTGAAGAATCGTGATTTATTGTAAGGGCACAGCCGGTGTGAGCATTACAGTATTTGGTCTCTGTTTATGTTGCAGGCTGATATTCTGCGGTCAGGAAAGGATCCTCACAAAGCCAGTGCATAGTTGAAGAAAAATGGCTGGTGACAACCGCGGTATAAAATGATCGATGATGACCTCTTTAGATGAGGTACCCTGTTTCCTTGTACAGAAAAACCATGAGACACAGTCAGTGGACTCAACCTCTAAAAATCTATTTCTTCCTTCTTTTTAACTGAATACACACAGTAAACCCACCTCAGTGAACTGAATCCAACAGTTAAAACATATAAGGATATACACTTTTTTGCTTTCTCGTCAAGAGTTAGATGAGTTGGTAGACACCACTCTTGTATCTGTGCAAGCTAGGAGGCGGTTAGATGAGCATAAATACTTGATAACCACAAATGGCCGTTTTTACTTTCCTGTGTGTACAGGTTAAACAAACGAGATAAAACATGTTGAATAATGAGCTTGGTTTTGACCTGAAAGAGACAGGCTAGCTGTTTCCCATTCTTTCCAGTGTTCCAGCAAAATTGCACAATAGGACTTTACAGTTGTCTGCATTGTGATGAATTTCCTGTTACAATAATGAAAACCAAGAAACAACTAAATGTGGCTCGAACCTTCTTCTTCTCATTTGGTAATTTGAAGACAAATGTTCTCCAGGTGCCGTAAGTAGCCTCCAGGTTCCTGGCAGGTGTCAAGAATGCCTCAGTGACCAGTCTGTTGGGTTTTTTTGTCCATTGTCATCCTCATGTGTAGCCTGCTCCTCATAAAGGTCATCTCTGGAGGGTACCAGTATTTGGAGCTCTGCTTTCTCACACTTGGAGATTTTTGGATTTCTTCGCATGTCTTCAATAGACAAATCTGTACCAACACTGGACAGATGGGATGTCAAAGTTTTGTATTAATTGAGCTTCATCAGCATCAGCACTCTTATCGTCTCTGTCTCAATGTTCTAACATCTGAAAGGGCCACAGCCCAATAGAGTTGTTCTTTATCACACTATCTTTCTGACGTATATATTTTATTTTGTCAGTGATATTATAACTTATCTGTATGTCTGAGTTTTGTTTCTGCGTACCTTATGAATGTAAGTTCATTACTCACTCTTATTTTTGCTCTGTTTTGGTCTCCACCAACTTCAACTGCACTTGGAAAGTGAAATAAATTGACTCTATAAAAAGAGTGATACAGTATAGTGTCGTGTTTCTTAGCTTTTTAGTCTGTTGACAGCTCATTCTAAGGTAACAAAAACACAGTGATTCTTATTTTCAGGTGATTATAAAGTAATGAGAACTTATTTATGAATATTTTAATTTCTGCCACATTCTGCCAATAACCCCCCCTAAATCTTACACCCTGATTCTTTAAACTGAAATGATGGACATGGTAAACGTTATTCCTGGTAAACATTAGGGTGATAGCTTCATTATTGTGAGCATGTTAACATGTTGGCATGAACATTTAGCTCAAACCATTGCTGTACCTCACAGAGCTGCTGGCTTAGCTATAGACTCTTCAGAATTCAGAGCAAAATGTGGCAAAGGCTAGCTGTTAATTTCAGCATGCACCATTTTATGATCAGTGTCATGTTTAACCATAAATAAACATAACTAAATTTGCCCGTCAGTTGAAGCTACCCTGTCTTCCATCCGCTTTACCTTTTTAACTGATCTATACCTGTATTTTGTTCTGCACCAGCGTCCTGTTTCATCAGAAAATACATCATATTAAACAAGTAACGTACTGCTTCATGAAGACTTTAAAGGCAAAGAAGTGCTCATGCATCATTAGGAAGGTGCCATGCATCGTTATGAGACATTAAACCACGGGGGTAACAGAGCGTGAACGCAAAAGGATGAAATGACAGCACCAGGAACATTTTTCATCTATCAAAGGTAGATTCCCCCTGCCCCCCTGCCCAAGCCCTCATTCCTTGTGCTGTTCAAGATGAGAAATGGTGGGAGTTGAAGAGGGCAGCGGTGGAGATCTCTTTGCCACCCTTCTTCTCGGACAGGCTGCATTTGGGAGACAGATACAGTATATGTAAACCTAGTTGAGAGAACTTCAGCGGAGACATTGTGTGGAAGGTACATCTTCAAAGGCAGTCTGAGGAAGAACATTAAGATAACTAAACAATCCATCAGGAATCAGAGAATGTAATGAAAGTGGTGTTTCAGTTTCATTTAGTTTCCCAGAGAGCTTAGTCATGAGCTGTTGCATGGCAGGTATGCTGTGTGGATGCCTGAAGTGAAAATTGTAACCATCAGTGTTTTCTTCCTCTTTCACGCTGAAGGGTGTCTTGTTGCCTGAGGCAAGCCAAGACTCTGTCATGGCCTTTATGACTCAACCTTTATCAGCGGTGAAATCCTGAAGTAGCTGCGTACTTTGCTCCGTGATGAGAAAATATGAAACTAAGTGCATCGTAATCCCACGGTTCCTTCAAGGCGAGCGGAAAAATTCTCAAACGGATCGATGTGTGGGGGCAGAGGACATAATGGTGAAAGGACTGGGATGAGAAGAAGGGCGCCCTTTTATGAAAGCTTATGAAAGATGAGCAGAGAAGGAGAGGAAACGAAGGCCGCAATGTTTCCTCCTTCAAAATGTGTTAAGTGAAAGCTCACATGAATCCCCTTGAAAGTGGATTAGCAAAAATATCTTTTCCTCTTAGGTTTCATTCAGACAGGAGCCAGTCTTAAAAAAGGGGTGTCCTTATCTAAACACTGGACGGAATCTTATTAATCAAAGGCAGCAGTGCGTGAAACATAACTCTAGGTTTTGGCCTAGTATAGCATGGCAAAAGTCACTCACTTTTCACAGTTTCCACCCAAACAGTGGAAGCTGGCACCACGTTATAGGAAAGCTCAATTATAATATCAGGTTGGTGTTATTACTGTTGATTATGTGCTTTTGAAGACCCGACTTGCCCCTGAGTTCACTTCCTCTCCCCTTCCCTGGTTGAGACGTGCTCTTTGAAATCTAACTCGCCTTGGAGGTTAATGAATCACCGGCCTGGTTCCCTGTTTTACTTTCACCCTTACCCTTTGTCACATTGACGCACACACAGTCACACACACTTGATCGGAGCCTCACATGTGTAGTTTTGGGGATCGGGATGCCTGTTGGAGTTGGTTCTTTCAATCACGCGTGACCCAACAAACCAGACCTGTGTGTTTTTTTAACCTCTGTCATGTTCATTTCAAATAAACTCAAACATTTCCTGAGTTAGTTCATGCTTCTATAGAATGTAACACACTCATTAAACCCCATCCAGGAAAGAGACGCCATGTTGTGGTGTTGAAGTGGGCTCCCACCATCAGCCTAGACTTCACAGGATTTCAAATAGCCTGACAACAAACACGTCTCCTAAAAACGATTCATATCATGCAACTTTGTTTCTATAGGAAACACAGCGCCATCCAGATTAAGGCTTTTGTAATCAACAACGATGTTTGAATGTATCTCTTTCATACACATTTGCTCCTGGCGAATGAACTGTGATTTATGCTTTAGTTACGATGTTGAGGCAACTTAAGCACTTGTTTAAACCTGCATTCACTGATGTGCTTTTTGCCACTTTGACACCAAGCTGTAAACTCAACACTGACATATCATTAACTTACAAAGTTGGTCTGGCTATTATGATAGCAAACAGTTTCCCAGCTACACTATGCTGGGTAGTTTGCATACAGTGGGTTTATCACTCATTCACTGAAAACAGCTGCCTGCTGCGACTGGAAACAAGGTTTATGAGAGTGATAAAAGTCATGCAAAGCATTAAAGTTGCCATAAAGCTAAAACATTTAGCTAAACAATACTAAAAGCACTTGTCACAAGTGACACTTTTCACATTATACTTAATATCATTCATTGTTAATATAATAAGACAAAGGCGCCAGATTTATTTCAGAAATGGTGGGGGGGCCAAAAAGTCTGGGGCTTGTTTTCGGCACTCAAGTGACTCATTCTACTTCAACGACTGGCAAAGTTGGCTCATCGTTCACTGTTCAACACAGTGAAAGTTGCATTGCAACTAACTGAAAGCCCCTTTAGCTGACCCTCCCTGTTTTACTTTGGTTTCCCATCCATACAACAGGCCCACTGGTAGTTAGAGCACAGAACAATGTAAAACAGTGTGTACTGTATGCATTTAGAGCTCGGCCCTAGCTCTACTTGTGGGCACGTTAGCATGTTAGCACCAGCATGCTAACTTGAGGACGCATGACGCAAGATACGCAAGACTTTTTCTGCATTTTACCAGAACCCATTATATTTCTATTTACCCCATCCTTCCCCAATTTGTACTATATACCTGTATTATAGAGGACATCAACCCCCTTTCTTTACATGACAGTGTAACCCAGGACATGGACCTTCTTTAAAAATATTCAGTCCTCTGCCAGATTCTAATGGTTTCATCTAGTGGGGTTATGCAGGATGCTTGACATTGGCACTGGACAGCCAGCTTGTTTGCTTAGGGAAACGAGTTTGATAGATCCCCCTTTTAAGACTCCAGTGAGGGAGAGTTTAGCTGTCATGCGCCATTAGCCTGTGGCTCAGTGTGGTTCCAGCATATTGCACGTCTCATAAGAAGAATGGATGCAAACTTCAAAATGACAAGGAAATGGCTGTCAGATTTGTCTGGTGTTAAGACACTAAAAGTGTGTGAGAAAATAATTTCTGTAGACGGGGGAAAAAAATCTCTTGAGAAAGACACAATCGGTATGTTCATCTCAGCCGGGCCTCTATTTAGCCTTGAGCAAGGACATCTGGTCACCTAAGTGGTTCTCAGTACATCTGAGCTGACACTCACACACCAGCAAAGCTTCTCTTAATATTCATATGCTCGACTTATGTTTGCTTTACCCCTGGCTGGTAGTTGTGCAACATTTTAATTTTCAGCATCAGTGACAGAGAGGACACGCTTGAATGCAACGTTACTCATGTCAGCAGAGATCCCATGTTGTAGTCAGGCATCCAATACAGGCCTGTAATTTGATTTCCTATCAGTTATTTGGTTTCACATGCTAAACTATATACTCTGGGGTGTGTAGTGTTGAAGACTTTAAACTGTTGAGTCAATCTGAGGAAAAAAAATTCCAACAATTTAATTTAAATTTTACCAGTTTCTCACAGGTATAAGATGCGTTCAGACAGCCACTTTGCAGGTGGCTGATTATGGTGAAGAATACTAAAATTTGTTCTTTTATTCATCTCTAAAGAAACAGACGAACCAAAATGTTACTCTGTGGCCCAACAGCTGCCACATGTGCAGCCATACCCAACAAAAATGTGCTTGTACATAATGATCTTGGTCAACCGAGGAAACTTTTGCCCACATTTTACTGCACTGACTTATGTGTTGTTACAGATGCCTCCACAGTCTAAGTGACTGCAGTTAAGCATTGCTGAATGTGGGGCTTTAGACCAGATTTGATTTGTCTTATTTAAGAGTCCACTCTGTAGCTCTTTCCCACACAAAGCTGGTGTAAGTTTTGCTGCAGTTGCTTAGCAGCATTTTTTTTTCGCCCCACAACTTAAAACCTGCAACCCCCTACAATGTGAACAACCTTAAGCACCCCAAACCCACATCCCCCTGCTCTGCTCCGCTCCGCCATGGCACAGGCCTGGGAGGCAAGCAGTTGACCCGAGTCATTACACGGTGTTTATGACCCACGGAGAGCAGCTGAGGGCCCCCGCTCTGTGAATTTGTGCATCCTCGAGAATGCGGGCCCTGCTGTGCTGCTAATGGGCCCTATCCAAGATGCCCCTCACCGCCCCCCTGCTTGTTTCCCTGAAGAGGTGGGTTACTACCTCTTCTCTTGGATATCAGATCTCTTCTGCTATGAATTCCTCCAGAGATTCCCCTCATCAAGAGGGATGTGCGGTTGAGAGCACAAAAAAAATGTAATGATTGATGTGAATGATTTCAGACAAACAGTCTCACTATAATTCACCTACATGTCTCACCGTCACCATTGCTCCAGAGTAGAGTGGTGGAACAGCAGGTCTGGTCATGTGAATAACAAAGCACTTGTTGCATCACTGGGCTCGTGTTAAGTGTAAAACATGGTTTGGTGTTGTATGTTTGAAACACTTCCCTTCCCATATAATCATCCAATTTACCTCTTCAGCTCTGTAATTATTCCTAATTCAATCACAGAGCATTGTAATTCCCAGATTTATGAATTTTTTACATATTTTCCAACATTTTTGATGGTATGGGAAAAGTAGAAATTGTCTGCCTAGCAGTATAATTCATTCAGGTGCGTGTCAAATACTTGCAAGATGCTGAAATACATGTAAAACAAACATGCATTAAGTAAAAAACGGGGACATCTTTCGAGGTCTCTTTAAAGGTATGCCCATGATCCGCAATATGTCGATGAATTTAAAAAATCTAATGGTTCAAACTCAGATTGATATACATGTTTTCAAACATGGCTCCATACTTTTTCTTGCTTCCTTGAGATGAACTGCATTGTCCAAAAATTGTCCAGCATTTATCCAATGGCGGCGCTTTGACCTGCGGGACACCTCTGATGGGATCTCTGTTTTTCAGGTTGCAGTGTGGGCCAACGATGGGGACGCAGTGTTCATCAGGGAGTTCACTCTGATTCGAAGAGACCACCTTCCAGAAGAGCCTCTCCACGATGTCGGCCAAAAACCAGAAGACCCTGTAAGTGCCTGATTGGAAAAACACTGCATTTTAATTTCAAACTTAAGCCTCCAATTTTTTTATGTCTTTGCAATTGAGAAAAAGAAATAAATTGAAATGTCAGATAACACTAAATCAGCCAATAAATCTCTTACAGTGTGTTGATGTAACACACCACACCACAGGAGTGAAAAATCAGCCATATTCCACCTCAGTAATGAATCCACTTGAATGATGATCAGGGGACAATGGGAGTGGAGGGCGGCCTGACCTGGATTGACGTGAAACAGGGCAGTGCAAGCAAACACACACACTTCACACTCGTTCACACACGTTCGAGGGTGGGGTGGCTTTTTTTGCATCACATTACTCCCACTCTGTCATCACCTTTGATGAGACATGAGTCCTGGCCGTAGCAGTTTTCTTAAGCCGGTCTCTCACTCAGATGTTTTATCTAATTAAGTGGGAGGAAGGGCTGAGCTGCTGTTGTCACAGAAATCAGTGTGTGGCTCCCCTATTTCATCATTCCTTTGTGATGCGATTAGTTCTTGCGCAATTTGAGAGGCGCCTAGAAAAATTGATCAAAGGTTTTTTAATGGTATTATCACTAACAGGAGTGCTATCTAGAGGTCAATGCTTATATTTGCTGTGAGGACATTATGTAATTGACCAGACTGTACTCTGTTTGGTCTGGTTTATGTGTATTTACCTACACATATGACCTCCTCCGTCAGGTGAAAGGTGAAATGTCCTCCTGACGCAGCTTTCACAAGCCTCCATGCTTTACTAAATGACCCTTTGACCTTAACATATAGAATATTCCGCAGTCCTCTACACCCTTTGAACGCTGATCAACGCATTGACGTGTCTTTTGTAACAGATGATCTGCTTGAACTTGCCATCACACAGGATCATGAGGGCTTATTTGAACATTCATGTGTGCAGGATTGACTTACAGATGAGTGGCGGGCAGAGGTCGTTTTCAGTTTTAAGAGGGGAGCAGAGTTCATTCTGGACATGCTCTCTTTCAGAGATTATTTTAAAGTGTAATATTCATGTCAACTGTGCCCGACCCAGTATCTTAAAGTGACCTATATTTGACAGTATGTTGGTCTATCTTTACTTTTTACATGCTCTTTTATATCCCAACTGTAGAACCCCATTTAAAAACTCTGTTCAAAGTTAAGAATGTAAAGTACATGCTCACAGTGCAGTAGTCACAAACCACAAACGGCTATCTTTGCAGCATTTGGATTTCGTGTTGTAGCCAAGCAGCAGTGTGATTTATGATGCGCTGACCTCAAGCAAATTTTTTGAATCACATCACACAAACTGAATTTATATGTGCAGTCCCCCGTATGCATTCATGTCATCCAAGTCTCAGTTGCTTTTCAACACACAGGCGCAAATAAGATGCCTTGGTATTAATCAAACTTCTCATTCCCCTTTACTCTGAATTAAATGAACAGTTCAAATTTGATTTGCTTTCTGCCCAAGAGTTGGATGAGGAGAGTGATACCTCTGTCATGGTTACTAAATATGAAGCTAGAGCCAGACGACAGTTAGCTTAGCTTAGCATAAAGACTGGAAGCAGATAAAATCTGTCAAAATCACATATTGACACAATATATGAATTTTTTTTTTGCTACATGTACGATGCTAACATGTCTTCAGATGGGGAGCCTGCAGACTCCCAGGAGCCACGCTGGTGATTCCTTTCAGCACTCGGTCGATTTCGGTCTCAGTGCGCCTGTAGTGCTGTTCTATGTTGGATCTTGGTTCAATATTAAGCTTGATTCCAAGCCAAGACAAACGCAGCTTAATTAGCAAGCAACCCAGGAGGCGGATCTCAGACTCCAAAGTGTATTCCCTTTCTCTTGTTTAACTTTCATGAGTATGTGCCAGGGTCGGTTGGTGGGCAATAAGACTGACCTCCCCAGCACCCTTTACCCTATCCCTCAAGGGGACCACAGATGAATTGTTCTCTCTGAAGGAAAGTGTTTTTCCTGGCAGCCTTAGCAAGAGCTACTTCGACGGAATAGAGCTGTCTTAAACAGCTAAGGTCCAACATACCTTTGGAAATTAACCCATATTTATTATGTGATGGCAAACATGTACTGTAGAGCTTCAACAATGTCAGTGCTCATAAACAAATATTAAGTAAGTTTATTGGGATGAGAAGTTCCTGAATCAAAGTGTGTGGGGGGTCTGATGGCTGAAATGTTGGCTGCTGTGTCTGAGAAAGTCTTTTTTCCCCCTCTGTAACATGACTGAATGAGTAAGACTGTGAAGATAAACAGAAAAGCCGGTCATAAATCTCACTCCGACTATGCCCACTCATTGTTTGGCCATGAATGAATTTTTCCAGCATTAGTTTGAGCATTAGTGCTGCAGCTTTGAGAGCAGCAACGAACTGAAAGCTGCAAAACATGTTTTAATGGTGACAAACTCTTTGTTAGGTTTTGTTCAATTGTCACATTTATTTAGCCGCAGGGAGATAACTAATCTGTCAGTGACTGTCGCTGTAAAAGTGAAACTTTAAAGGTTAAAGTGGAGTTTGAAACCCAATCTGTTGAGAAGTTTCTGTTCCGAAGGCGACGCGCAGGTGGCAGCTGCTACTCAACCTCGGCCTGATTGATGGAGAAAGAGAAGAGAGAAAACGAGGACATGAGAACAAGTGTTGCAAACTTCTAACAATTGTCAGAAGAGGAAAAAGAGGATAGAAGAGGAAGAAACAGCCTTTGGAAAAAAAAGAAAATGAGATAGAGAGACACACCACAAGGTTTTCTCCTCAGCTGGCTGCAGTCTAGACGGCAAACATGATCGTCCTGTCAACAGATAACTTTAAAGTGGGTTACTGAAAGGTGATCCTTCATTTACCAGATGAGTGTGTATATACATGTCTCAGTTCAGTTTCTACTTCTATTGTGTGATTGTGAAGTTTCCCACAAGCAGCACTGACCTCAGTAATTGCACGTAATCTATTCCATGTATTCATTTTGCTTTAAACACACTTATGTGTTCATGGCATACATGAAACTTTTCAGACTCATCAGTCTTTTACATAAAAACACATTCATAAGAACAGGTAGTACACAATTTCACAAAGCTGAACTGTGATGTCAGATTCTGTTTAAAGCTGCATTGACTGAATGTTTGGTCACTAGGGGCAGCAAAACAAGCTGAAAACACATCTGCGTTTCAGCTGGTCATGGTCAGGCACTGAGTTAACCTTTTATCACTCACATGTCAGCAAACAGTTGCCATTTTCACATTCTATATAAAAGTGTGTTTTGGACCCATGTTTCTACCCACCTGAGTGTAACATTTAGTGATCTCCACTGACTCTTAAGAGAAATATCTTGCTCTTAGCAGCTAAATGTTCCACTATGTTCCCCGGCTGCTTCTTGGTTTGGTGCAGGGCGGGTAGTGTTCAGTGGGTTTATCAGAGTTGCCTGCTGGGATCTAGGTTAATAAAAGATGAATTTGTGGGCCAGAAAACCAAAACAATAAGCTAAAAAAGGCTAATAAAAACTCTGGTGGTTGGAAAATAAATCTCTGAATGTCATTATGAGCAAAGCCATGCACGTTACATGTATGTCATTTGATCAGTTTAATGTAAAAATGACATTAAATTAAATAATTAGTGCTGCTTTGATGAAAAATAGTACTTATAAGTAGTTCCTTTGCTCTGTAAACCACCGTATGCCCCTTAGATGATTGCTGCTGTTGGTCGCATGTTGTGTTGTCCATACCAATAATGGCTGGGACATTATGGGTTGTAACAGTGTTTGGTAATGACAGTCATTAGAGCTTGGCTTTGCAGCAGTGACTTGAGGTCCGGTGTGAGGACACTTCCACCTTGCCTGTCTTCACATGTTTCATGGTTATGTCCACTTGCGTTGTTTGATTTTCTCACCTTTTCTCCCTCTCATCTATCTGCTCCATGTTTTGTTAGACGTGTCTTCCTCTCTGCCCTCTGCCTCTCTCACTTCATCACATGCCAAGCAATCCGGGCCTTAATGTTTTTACATGCTCAATTGCACCTCAGGCAGTAACAGTTAGGGGCATTTTTTTCCTTTTTAAAAAAACCTTCAGGGTGAATAAATGCAGAGACGGTTCTGCCTTTTGGCAGGGTGTCAGGGTTTGGAGTAATTGAGGTTGGGCGAGTGGGGCCAAGGGCCAGTTGGGGTGGCAAGCAGGGGGAGCGCTTAGTGGCCGAGGCAGCAGCGGCTCGTAGAGCGAGAGGCCCATCGCTCAGCTGCATGCTGCCTTGGCAGCTGTGTTTTCCATGCAGCGCCAGGTGGAAAGGGCAACAGTCTTGCACAATTAAACACTTCATTTGTCTTCATTAAAAGGATGGGCATGTTAGTTTTGGCCAGCAGAGAGGATGTTTAGGCTCAAGTTTTTTTCCTCTATGGGCTGTGCCCCCTGGTGTTAACACCACTTCAAGTTAAAGCTTTGGGGGATTTCAGAGCTTTTAATGACGTGAAGTTGGCTTACTTTTAGCCAGTATATATAAACTTTATAGCCTTAAAGGTGTCCTGTGGAATTTTTGACCACTAGTGGTGCTGTTGAGCAAAGTCTTAAAGAGTGGGTCCTAGCTCTGTTAGTAGGTCATGCACGTGCACAAGGATGCGCATGCATGCACATACAGTCCTGCCCATAGTATTCCACAGATTTAAAGTTTGTTGGTTTAACATGGTTAGAAATATCGCAATGGGCCACCAAAGGCAAGGCAGACGATGACTACTAACATGGGTAGTTTATGGGCCGCTAACAATGAAAGGACATGGATGTTAACCATGTGGGTTTCGAACTCTTCCAAAATAATTAGGTGTGAAAATGACTTATGAGGAAGGAAATGCAACCAATACATTTATGAGGCCTCAAGACCAACAAAAAACAAAACAAAACAGAGTACATTTAAAAGAATACCTCGACATTTTGGAACACACACTGAGATTGAGATGAGAAGATTGATGTCAATCCATTGGCTGGGACCAGTAGCCAGGCAACCAGTGCAGACTCCAGGAAGTTCCTGCTCCAGGCCAAGAAATAGTCTGGCACGTAACGCTGTGTAAAGAGGAGAACCATCCTTTTTATGCTTCAGTTTTTGTATGTGTAATGTGTTAATTTGTGAGCTCCAGTGGTGCTGGTTTGGCGAATTTTGTTACGAGCCAGGCTAGTTGTTTCAAGAAAACAAGAAAACGAATAAGCATATTACCCAAAATGTCGAACTTCCACTTTAACTTGTTCCTTTCCTTTGTGTCATTCTTCTCCCTTTTGAACTTCAGTGCTCAGATACTAAGAATTTGTCAGGTGAAAAACATTGTTCAGAAATTAACTGGGTGGTCTTTTTATTGACTTAATATCATGAATACATTCCATGCAGAAGGACTAAAGGCATACTGGAGCAGAGGAGCATTCACTGATACACTGTCCTTTGCATTTTCACAAAGTTCCCACTCTTCTCTACCCACCGTTAATAAAAAGCACGACATGTCTCATCCTTATCTTGTGAATTCATTGTTTTTGCTCATAGTCATTGACTGTCAGACTTGTTTTCTTTAGAGAAATCTGTCCACGTTGCATGCTATTTACTCAGTTGTTTATTACAAACACTGTCTCCATGTGAAGCTGCTCGTGCCGTGGTTGGATTGGAAAACCTCGGCTCCAAACAGCAACTTAATAACTGCTTTTGTGAAGCCAGTTAGCCGTGAATGCCAGTGTTTGTTTTTGCATAGCCAGCTATCTGAATGATACCTTGACTCTGCTGAAATTTGTTCGCAAGACAGTCCAGGACAACACTTCTTTGGCGCTAGGAGCTATGTCCAATGTGCTTTTAAAACAAGGAAAAGAAAGGACTGAACAGGCGAGCGGTGAATTAGGAGACATTTGCCTTCCTGACTTGTGCGCTTTGGCTGGCTGACTGGTGTTTGGCACATGTAAGCGCTGTTTGGAGGCTTGGTCCCAGCGCTCTTGAAGAAAGTGCTGAGTGCTGGTGAATGTGGTGTAAAGCCACGTGGCTTTGGACTGGGGATCTTTCTCTCACCCCTGTGTTTGTTCCATCAACATATGTGTTCAGTAAAGCCTTGGCCCTCACAGTGCCACATCGAATATCTCCCCCCTGCTTGATGTGGTCTCACACCAATCCACTGTGGGTGCTGGAGTAGTGTTGTTGAGGTAATACCACCAGGGACAGGACTTCACCACAGCACCCACATAACAAATGTGGGTGTGTGTGAATACAAGCTGCCAGTAGTGTGTCTGTTGCTGGCTACCGTTGCAAGAACACTCCCATCTGCAGAGACTCTTACCCTCATATAATCCCTCAGTTGTTTGTATTTGCATGCTGACATGTGCATGTGCTGCGTTGTGCAATACGGGAATCCATGTGTATATGATTTCTGCTCCTTTAACAGTCAACACTATCACATGTCACCTTGCACATCCACAACATCCAAAACTATGTCTTTGATTAATGGGTAAATCCCTGTCCCCCCCTTTCCCGTCATCATCCTCACATGCTTCTCTCCTCACCCACTGCTCCTCCTCGGCGTGTGAAGGCACGCACACATTTTCTGGGCGAGTGATTGATTTCTAATTGTTTACATTTCAGGTCGCACTCCCTGTTGCAGATGTTTGTATTCTACATTCACACAGGCATGTGCAGGCACAAACAAAGACACACTTGTACAATGGGGACGTGTTGATGCCAAAAGGTTTCATCCAGGAATTTTTGGATGTCTTAGCTCTGGGTTTTGGCACTACATGTACTAATTGCCTCCAAGTGGCGGCGATTGTTACCGTTAAGCCTCTTATTTTATTTGATTTTGTTGGTTCTGCACATGGGCACGTCGGCAAGATCATTCAAAGCCTTTGCCATGAATGTGGTTTCATACTGGTTGAATAAGAGGGTAATAAGAGAAAATAAATATTGCAGCCAAACAATAACATCTCAACCTAACAAGTTCTTGCTCTGCATGCTCCCCCACCCAAATTCTTGGATTTTACAGCTGCTTCTAAAAAGTCAACAGAGATGTTGCTTTGAAATAAAAACGAGTCTAGGACACCTTATGGTTCTTGTCTTGAAATAAACCTGAAATCTGAAGGGTGGCAGTTGTTAACTTAAATGACTTCAGTAGCACTCCAATGTAAGCTTCTGTACGAGGTGTTCATAGTGGGCCCTTGGCTCAGGCAGCCTGCAGTATGTAGCCAATATCCAGTGTAAGCAACAATCTTATCCTGAGTTACAGCAGTAATAGCCTGCTGCTGAAGGATCCCTGCCACCCATGCGTAGCAGAGTTTAGGTTAAGCAGTGAGTAAGATGCAACCCAAAACGGACCCCTGTCTTTAATGTGGGTGCTAATGGCTCTGTGTGGTACTGGTTGGGCATGTACCGTGCAGTGGCAGAACAAACACAACACATATCCCAGTTTTCCAACCTGGAAAGCTCTTTCCTGTTTTGCTCTCTGTAGATTTGGCTTTCTGTGTCTACAGCTGAGTGGTTTACTGGAAGGCGGTGTGGCAATTTAAAGGTCAGGTGCTTTTTTCTGAGGGATATTAATGCCACCATAGCTCAAAAAATACCTTATTAGACCAGGGACATTTCACCACAGGGAGATTTTGTAATCAAGGGGCATCGCCCTGAGCAGCAGCAAGATAAACCCCTCATAGGCTGATGAGGATGACGAAATAATGAAGCTGAAGAATCTGCAAGGTCTGGCGGTGATTGGGAGGTGAAGGGAGAGACAGAGGACAGAGAGAGAATCGTATTTAAAAAGGCAGCAGCAAGGCTCACAATGAAGGTGTGTCGCTGTCCTATTGGACAGATGTGACCAGCTGATGAGAACAGCTGATGTCTCAATTGACAGCAAAGACATGATGAGTGAGCATGTGAGTGGAGTGAATGCAGGATGGTATGAGCAGTAAGCTACAGGCCTAAACATGCAAAAGATATTTAAGTTCAACCAGTGCAAAGGTCACTGTGACCACACAAAACACATTTTTGGCCTTAACTCAAGAAGTCATATGCTAATTATGACAAAATTTCACACTAATGTCTCATAGGACAAAATGAAGACGTTAAGAAGACGGCTGTGATTCTAGTTTTTAGCTTTTGCAGCATTATAATCAACAACAGTGTCCTTCAGCTCAGTGTAAGTCATTTTGGATGACAGCAAAAGCTTTGTGTCCAAAACTGTAATTTAAACTCATAAAGCAGCAGAGCTTGTCTGTCTGTTAGTTGGATCTTACGGTCCTTTACAGGCCGGTGCTTAAGTCGACATCTCTGGTTGCGCAGGACTGACAGCGTATTGAAAGAAGGTTTTGATCTTCACAGTGAGAACATGGTGGTCTCGCTCTGGTGCATCACTGCAAACTGGTGTAAGCTTGTGTGAGTGTAAACATGAGAAAATCAAGACCGTGATAGTGTATGTGTGGAGACCTACAGCAGGCCACACACACACACACGCACACACACACACACACACACACACACACACACACACACACACACACACACACACACACACACACACACACAGGCAGTTTTTTGCTGTAAGGGAGCCCTGGGAGAGAAAGTAATCTGTTCACAAACCACAAAATTGAATAATGACCCTGACACTCTTCCAAGCTCAAAAGTGAACAGTGCTTGCAACACAAGAAGGAACACTTACACCAAACCTTTATGCAACACAGGAGTAAGTCTTCGACTTCAAATTAGCATAATTTAAGGATCTCTTTACATTGTAGGTAAAGATTCATTTGAATGTCCCATGCAGTTTCAGTGCAGTGCTCACACACACACGTGCACACTCTAATCTCCTGCAGGGCACAGAGCAGAGGAGTTTGCCTGTAAATTGTGCCTGTGTCTGTTAATTGAAAGGACACACACAGATGCACATTTCCTTTTGGTGCAGCCAAGGAGCCAATTTGACAAAACCTCTCTTATTTTGCAAACCTGGCAGGTTAGCAAATATTAGTTGGCTTTACCACAAGAGCAGATGAAGGCCTTCGAAAGGTTTTTTAGATATGATTTTGTGGTAATTAGCTTGAGTTTGTGTGCTTTGGTTGCAAAACTACAGCTGTGCTGACAAATCCAAAGTACACAGACCTCTGCCAAATGAAGCGTCCAAAGGAAAGGTTAAGGGTAAATGGTGTAATGATGACTTGTACAGTAGCACAGTTCCGAGCAGGAGAGATGAATCCTGCACATGATGTGTTACTGTAGTCAGTGTCTCCTCATTGAAAATATGCCTGTTTTATAAGTTTCTTCCCACCAGAAACATCTTATGTAAGCAAAGATGACATGGCCTCGTGGTCTTCCACAGATCTTGTGCGCTACTCTCTCCATTGAACAACAACTCTAGTGTGGTCGTGGCGTAATTGGTCTCACCCACGAGTACTGATGCATGAGGTTTACGAATGCTCTTTGGGTTGATTGTGAGCACGGCCCGTTCTCTGATTAGAACATGAGTGTAGAAACCACAGAGGCCTCCACAAACCGTGCCTTTTCTTATTCATCCAGCAACGTGCTATTAATTCCAATGATGTTTCCCAGATGCATGCATCGGACATTGAATTTGGACAAGCTGATGTTCAGTGCAGCAAAAGCAGTGTGATGCCAAAGCGATTTTAATGCATGTTTTTTTTCCTCCTTGATCAGCTTTATGAGCCAGTAAAACTATACAAAAATATACTTTCTTGAAAACAGCACAAAATTGAGATCTGTTCAGAAGTCAGAGGTAGATATAGAAATGGACTTTTTACACAAGAAATAATAAAAGGAAACGCCCCTCTCAGTTCAGTATGGAGCAGCATCTGGCGCTTTAGGGGATGTGCATCCTCCCACAACATGCATGCAAACTTCCTGGATTCCTTTCCCCTGCTGTTTTTTTCAAAATCCCGACAATGAATGGTCACCCAGCGGAGCATCGAAGCTTCCAGATTTATCGGCCCTCAGCGCAGGATGAAGGTCCCGCGATGAAAACATTGTCTGGAGGCCTCAGGCTGGGAGCCAGGGTGTTAGTTGACTAAAGACAACTATTCGGGTTACATTGTCCCCCGATGAAAAGTCTGCATTGTGTTGTTCTGCAATGTGTCTGTAAAGATAGTCTGTCTATGATTTATGGTATTAATCTTTGCATCACCACGGAGCCAAATGTGAATGTCTGTGGTAACAATATAAAGCCATCAATCACTTGATCACTGAAGAAATCATTAGTATTGCACAGAAAGCAGCGAGAGCTCATCTCCATTCAGTTAGAAATGAAAAAATATTGGAACAGAATTAGGAGGGGAAAAAAAGGAAAACATTTTTTTTCAGCTCATTCCAACTGACCCCTGCGATATTAAGCAGAGTTTTATTTCCTCAAAGTGAAGAATGTGGCGTATGCTGTTAGGTTATGATTTGTGGCGCCTTGGGTTTTACAGGTTGAACCGCGAGCAAATGAGCAACGTTTCTCACAATCAGTTTTTCTGAATGACCTCACTGGGATAATGATAGGGGATGAAGCGCGGCAGAGGAGCTTCTCTTCTGCTCCATCTCTCACTGGACTGCCGCAGATGATGGAGTGGGGGGGTGGAGGTTGCAAGGGATGAGGGCGAGGTTTTAAGGCCTGGCGCTGTTTCGCCCCCAATTGCATGGCGGCACGCTGCAACAGACAGCAATTAGAGGGCGCAGAGTGAAGCCCTCCTAGATGAGCTCAGGCTGCGGCTCCTGTCTGGCACACTCAAATACACCAGCGCTCACACACTGACCCGCTGGCTGCTTTTCCCTTCTCATCCTGTTTGTGTACGTCTTTACATCCATGTTTGTGAATTGCGAAAAATTTGATGACGTCAGCAAAGCAAAGTATCTGCTATTGATTTAAAATGTGTACATATGTGTGATGTATGGGTATGTCAGATCAGCCTATGGGCCGAAGGGGGGATTATTATTGCATTTGATGCCAGAAGCTATGGGTTTATGTAAACCTCTGCCACACTTGAGAGAGCTTAGACCACCCCAAGCACTCCAGACAAGTCTCGTCAGTGTTTGTCCTTCTATTGCAGCTCCCATGGTGCGTATGTGTGTGTCCAAGGGTCTTTTATGGGGCTACGTGGAATTGAAACTGACCGTAGCTCAGAGAATTGTTCTCCTTTCTTGAGAGTTTTTATAGAAACCCTACTCCTGCAATTACTAATGAACATCGTATTGGTCCCTCTTGCTAAGAAATGTCTCATCTCTCTCTTTTTCCTTGGCTCCAACCTCTCTATAAAGGTCAGAGGTCAGATTCAAGATGTGTTTGATCTCTTTCTCACTGACGCTTTGGATGCTGATGAATAATGAATAGTACACCCAACATAATCATTATTTTCAAGTCAAAGAATGTGTCTTTACAAGCTGTTGAAGAGCTTTTGAGATGAGCACTTGTAGTTTTGTCTCTCACACACAAGATGCTGCTCTTGAGCTGCAGCAGAAGATATTTCAGGTGTTGAAAAGTCCGTGATGGCTTTCTCTTTATGTCATGACAATGCTGTCACTCAAAATTGATTTGGAGGTCTCTGAGAAAGTGTATCTACGCATACTTTAGAAGATCTGTGCGTACTTTAAAATAAAAAAAACATATAAGGAAGAGAATCCAGCCCCTGGAAAATAGTTTTCAATTAGGGGTCAAGATGGAAAGAAGTAAGGCTGGGCATTATTATGGCTCCTCTCCCGCTGTTCAGTTTTACTGCCTGAGCAGCCGCTGCCTGTATAACACCTCACTGGTAGGGAGTTCACTACAGTAGCATATTTAGACAGCTGTAAGCCCAAAAGCCTCTGAGAAAACAGGGTAGAGGGGTTTTTATGTGGAAGCGGGATGGGATGGGGGTGCGCTGATCCATTGCAGCTCTCTTCCTGTGCGGTTACTCCTCAGTCAAGCATCCAAATGTTTCCTCTCCCTCTCCATCACCTGGGCAAGCTTTGACTTGATGCTATAACCTTAAAGGAGGACTCAGGAGGATTTGTTTTCAAGAGCGTGCACGTGGCGATTTTGTTTTGTAAACTGTGAAAGAGAAACTTGATGAGATTTCCACATTTCTACAGTGCTATAAAAGAACGTAGGCCAAGGTGTGAGTTTTGCAATATAAACGGACTTTTCTCAAAGTGTGTTTTAGGGAATGATGCATTACTTGGCATGCAAACATGTGCAGTCTACATATCACACAGTTCCTCATTTCTTTCTCATTCTTCTCATTCTCTGTCCCTTATGCACCCAAACACATTACCCACAATACCCTCAGACTGCATAGATACAGGCTTCCATGGTGAGCGGCAACCTATCATCATTGCACATATCCTGTAACTCCATATCATAGATAATTTGACACTTCCCCATGCAATCATTACCCACAGACTTTAAGGCGAGGAAAAAGAATTTAAGATGCCGCCCTCGACCTTCATGTAGGCCACATCCTAAAACTGCTCACTGAATAGTAGTTTTACGCCTGCATCAACTGATTTAACTGATGGTTTGTTCAGTTGGTGCAGCAGAGGCAAGCTGTGAACACAAAATTGACATGCTATCATGTTTTAAGTTGATATGGTGAACTTGTTGCAAACAGTTGTCAGTGGGAAAGATGTGGCTCTTTAGCTCCTATGTGTGCCATGATGTTCAACGGCTAGTCACTTTGTTTATTGCAGGGCAGGTAGCATACAGTGTGTTTTAAGAGCTTTTCCTGCTGAAAACAGCTGCCAGCTGCAGCCAAAAACAACGCTATGAGAGCCGTGAGGGTGAAACAAAAGGCTGGAAAACCACGAGAATGAACTGAAAAACTGAGGGAACTGCAGAGCTGCATAATATTCCATTACTATATCCATAAGTGACCCCTTTCACAAGCAAGTAGTCATGCAATCTGTTGTTAATATAACAAGAAGAAAAGTCTGCATCCATGCTAGTGACTCTGTGAGGCTGTACTTAATGACAGAGATGCTAAATCCAGACTTCAGCATGCTTTAGCTAGTAGGCTATAATGTTTACCATGTTCAGAGTCTTACCAGTTCAGCCTGCATCCCTGATGGTACACCTGCAATGCATTTTTGTTCCATCCTCCACTCAACTACAAACCCCATCGAGTGCGTTTCAGAAGCAGAGTGTTTTGCCTGCCTGATTCTTCCTCAGATTTTGGTAGGCTTCGTAGTTAAATGGTTACTTTTTGTCTGTTTTAATTGCATTTATTGTTTATACGTGATTGGGAGTCTGCACAGGGTGTTTTATTTTGAAAATTTGCCAGCTTCTCTTCACCTTTCCTGTGTCTGACTTCCTGTCTGGCTTGATCTAATCTGTGCTTATTGATGTGTCAAAATAGACTCCGTTCCCAGTGGAATTGCACTCATTGACAAGAATGGCAGAGATGAGCGCCACGATCTCAAAACTCAGTCAGATTCATCCTCTGGGGAACACGAATGTCTGTATAAAATTTCGTGGCAATCCAATCCAAATGGTTGAGATATTTTGGCCAAGACGAAAGCGGTGGACTTCCTGACAGACTGATGATAAAATACTGGTATTTAAACACCACTGACAGGTCTGATATTACACAGAGGATGTCAGTAATTTGATAAGTGTGCCATGCCGCTACTTAGAGCTAATACCTCTTAGACAGATTCATAATTTCTTCCCACAGCTCTCAGCAGAGCATTCAGTTGGCACCACTGGTCCGCCTCTTCAGTTGGCGAGGATGTCTCTTCTGTTTCGCCTCTGGTTCCATACAGAGCAGTGATGTCAGCTGTTTCTTTTGCCAGTATCTTGTGGTAACACTTCTTGGACTCTTGAGTTTCTTCAGACTTGGCATTACACTGCTACTGCAGCCTACTGTCCTGCTTTCTTTCCATGGTGAAGAGAAGCTGTAAAGCTCCTCTTCACCGTTGGGCAGGAGTCTGAGGGGAAATTTGGAGGGAAGGATGGGTATTTTTTTGAATCGTGTTTATCTTGAGGCTTTGGTGAAAAACCATAATATGTGTCCCGTGGGCCATATTTCCTTGTTGACCTACGAGTGAGCGCTCTGTATTTGATATGCCAGTGGTTTTGGGAAAAAACGTGCAGGATGGCGGGCGTGTGAGTGCGCCTTTTCCATATAGATGTGCGATCTGCTCAATGGGTTTCGACAGGCCGAGCTGAAACGCTATCCAGTAAGTTTTATACAAGAGGGATGGAAAGAGAAAAGACGACTTGATGGAGTGACAGCCTGAAAAGGAGTGAGGCTTAAAGAGAGAAAATGCAGATGAAATGGTAGTGTCTATGGCTCAAATGAGTCACTGCATGTGCTCTTTTTCCACTCTGTCTTCGCCGCTCTTGTTCAGGGTGTCTCTCATTCACTTCCTTGTCTTTTCCTGTTCATGCTGTGGTAATAAAGAGTCCTAAAGTCAGCCAAATGAAATGACAATCTGTTTATGATATATTCATCTAATTTCACACATTCTGATGGATAAATGTCATCATCCTTCCCTCCACCTCCCGTTTCGCAGTTTGGTTGCATCTTCTAAGCGTCTCTCAGCTGATTACAGAAGCATATGGGTGAGGAATGCTTGATTGCAGAGCAGCACTGTGGCAGGCTGATGGATTGTTTCCTCTCTCTGAATGTGGGTGCTGCAGGACAAAGCCCAGTTGATGTGTTGAAGTGTGGCTGCTTGAAAGAGCTGTCAGCACTCCCGGCACCATGGCAAGCACTGGACAGAGAGGCGCGTTGCATAAGAACTCTCCAATATAGAATCAAATAAAGGTTGATAAAACTTTGCGCTTGTGAAATGATGCTCAGAAATAATTTCAAAGGCCATTGATGTGTATCTTTGTAAATCTTTTATAAGATTTGAGTGTGTCTAAATAAAATATGTGCACACATTTTGGAGCTGGTTAGTTTTTTGGCGTTGCTTTTACAGGCAAAATCAGGGTCACATTTGCATTAACTGAAATGTGTGCGCATGTGTAACTTCAGTTTTAGTGTTGGAACTATAACATACGTCCACAAAAGCCTTTCTTTTCAGTGGCTGTGTGTTGTTGCAATTTGTGCACAGATTTTATTGACACATTGTCGCATCCACAAAAGTAATTTTTTCGTGGCTCTGCAAAGGGTGATGTACAGTTTAACCACAGGCCTGAAAATTATGCTAATTTTTGTTTGAGCCCATTATAATATCAACAATGATTAGGATGATCAGCAATGAGGGGTAGAAAAAGTCCAAGCCAGGTTTTTTCTTTTAATTTTTTAAGTGAGGAGTTCATATGAAAGCAATAATAATCACGAAAAGCAGCACGTTTCAGCCCGAGACGAAGCTTCATCAGGAAATGAACAATTGCTTGAGAAGTGTTTTGCTGAAACCCTAATTGCATGTGTACAAAAGATTCAGTGAATTCCTGTGTTTCTC
The DNA here is from genome assembly GCA_037975065.1 of Chaetodon trifasciatus. Lineage (NCBI taxonomy): Eukaryota > Metazoa > Chordata > Actinopteri > Chaetodontiformes > Chaetodontidae > Chaetodon > Chaetodon trifasciatus. The sequence goes on along the minus strand of JBBMOE010000017.1, from coordinate 9,510,873 downwards.
AAAGGGGATTGGAACAATGTGCTCGAGGTGTCATCCATTTTTCTTTAATGGTTTCCATATTTGTAGGTCATGCACAGGTCATAGCAACTGAAGCGCACACGGCCCTTTGCTGTCCTTGTTATTGCATCATTATTTAACCAAGTGAAAAATGTCAGATTTCAGAGGACGCTCCAAGGGTTAAAGGCTCCTTTGACCACCTTTATCATATTACTATCACTTTCTCTGATCGTCTCCGAGCCAAAGACAACACACAATACATTTTCAACAATGGAAAACACATGTTACTGATGTGACTCAATTTTGGGGTTAAAAACTGAAACCTTAGCTGTGTGTAGCACATACAGGAGATCAGACATGTCTTTTTGTGGCATGAAAAGCTTCAACTTGCTGAGAGTGTAAATACGCCACACTCACACATCATGAATTATATGTTGCTGAGACAAACCAGGTACCTTTTTATTTGCAGTTGCTGCTTGGTGTCTCTGCTTCAAAAATTGCTGTTGAACTGTTGTGTCTCCTTTTTGCAATTATGGACAAGGTTAATAAGAGAGTCTGTTTCTTGTCTGCAGTTCCAAAACCAATTTTACAGCTTTGAACTGCGTTTCTCTTAACTCTCAGTAATTAGTCAGGATGTTGGCTCTGTGCCTCTTGACATTGTGATATTAACTCAGATTAGCTGTTTGTAGATAATGCAACATTTCCCATGTTTTTTAGTATTTTTTCGCCTTTCCCTTTTTGCCTTTCTCCTGCTATGCATCCTGACATAACCGCGGATGTCATATTTACAGTTTGGCAATCCTGATGGAGCCTATTGCAGCCAAAAGTCTTTGGTTTCACAGTGTTGATTACTGCAAGTGGCTGCAGTATTTTTTCATCATAACGTACGATTTCCCAGAGAGCCTCCCGAACCAGCTGTCCAGGGTTCATGCTCATCAAGAGTCACTACCTCAGTGCAAAGCAAACTTGGTCCTCTTTTAAAACTGCAGATTAAGTTATCAAACTTCTTAACAAAGAAAAACACAAAGTAATGTTCAGTCAAGCCAGGGAGCCGTCTTAGCTTGTTAAGAGCTGTTAAGAGGACAGATTTGGTCTTAATCCAGTCTTTTATTGCCATCACAGTGGCTGAACTATTCAGTCATTACCCCACCATTCAAAATCTGTGGCCTAATCTGTAACAAGTTTTAGTCCTTGTCAAAATCAGCAGAATTCCTTGTCCTCAAATGTATTAGCACTATAGACAATATCTGTAAAAAGTGAACGTTAATGTCTCTTGTTGTTCCCTTGATGTGTTTGTTTGATCTGGAAAGAACAAGAGCACGGCGCCAAGCGATAAACAAAGCTCTCTAAGACAAGCACCCTCTGCTTTTTAGTATCAGGAGAACAGCGCAAGCTGGTAATTACTGATGCTTACTGATTACAATGATTACAACTCCCACATGTCTTAACTGCTGCCGCCACTATGTCATCAGATAGAAGCGCCTTTATTAGGGAGCGGTTCTCTGTCTGGGCTTCATCTTTTTATGAACAAGAAACGTTACCTCTGGCAGTTCATAAGCATGCTTGTGAATATGGAGTAATTTATTATGAAATGCATGAGGAAACCAAAACAAATTAGTCACTCAGACAGGAAGGAGTTTTGGGGGAAAAGGGGTGACCAGGCCAAGCTGTGTGCTGAATGTGAACAGCTCCAGATGGAGTAGTGATGCCTTCTGTTCAGTTTTACAGGATGAGGACAGAGAGGATGTGAGGACATGTTAATCAAACACCACTGTCCACTGTGGAAAGGAAGTCATATTTTCACCTTATCACTGGACTGCACTGTTATTACATGTGATGTTACTGTTACTGTTATATCAATACATAAATCAGTATCTGGTTGAGGGACAAATCTGGATCATGAGCAGTACAGTGATGATACATACATCCATACATGACTTACTAAACTTAAACTTTAACTAAGTTTAAATACTCTTTAGCTGCTATTGCTGGCCTTTCTTTGGCTAGCTTGTCACTAGCAGTCTGACGGTTGGGGAACATGATGCTATTGAAAATGGAGATTGTGACAAAACAAAGTTCTGAGGCAAAAAGCCAATGAGCTGAAAGGTGTTCAGACGATATGTAGAGTAGAGGGAAACTGCAGAGTGGCGATCATTTTCTGTTCATCATTTGACCCCTTTGACCTCTGTGTTCTTCATGTCCTCCACTGTTTATATAAACATATTGATTAAAGCCACCCTAAAGTCAGCTAGTGTTATCGAGTTGTGTGCGAGTCTTCAGAAAATTATATGTTCAGTGTCAAAAAATGTGTATAAGCTGTTCTGAGAATGTATAATATCCAGATGATATGGCAATATGGTCTCTATTTTGAAACACAAGGGATCACTTAAGCTTGATGCTGGCTAGGAGTCCATAAATAAACTGTGGTGCTTTAGCGTCTGCCCAGATCTGGATGTGGGTCCCACGCTCCCCGTTTCCTGCTAGCCCACCTTGGTGGGCCAGTTTTGCCAGCTCCAGCGGCTTTACACTGCTAATTTATACCCATCCCCTTCTGTCATATCCTCTTTAAAACGCCACAGTGGCAGTGGTTGGTTTTACGGAGAGGGGAAGGAGTGTTGGTGCAGTGGGACGCTCATGGAGTTTGCCTGTGCGATCACCAGAATCTGCTAAAATACATGAGCTCTACTGGATGTGCTAATGGGAAAAGCTCTGTGCCGAGAACGTATAAGCACCATTTCAGGAAGCAGTAAATGTCACTGCTGATTCTTAATTACGTGCCCTGTTCCTCCTCTGCGCTGTGGGCTGCATGTGGAGTTTTAGAGGTTTTCTCAGGTGGGATCAGATTGTGGTTACTGGCTTATTCAAAATGTCACTATAAAGAGTACAGTAAATTATTATGAAATACTGTGTCTTGAATATATTTTAGGGTGCTTTTTAAAGTGAGCAGATGTGTCCTTGCTCCTTTTAACCTCTTCCTTATCAAGAAGTAATTCATTTATATCTGAATGATTTCAGTGATTTATAATATACCACTGACATTGTTCAACTTGCTGTTTATTGTCTGGCCTGTTTTTAACATTCCCATCAGCCTCAGCTGTACTTTGTGTTGTGTGCTAACTTGCAGACATTAGCATGCTAACATGCTAAACCAATACGTTGAACAGAGTAAACATTATAATTGTTAAACATAAGTATGTTGTCATTGCTGTTGTGGTCAAGGAGCATGCTGATGTTAGCATTTAGCTCAAAAGTAAGCAGATGAGTATTAGAAAGTCTATGCTTAAAAGTCTGTTTTATAGATTAATTTAATTGATTTACAGTATACTGATACTATGGTTAACCTTTGTCCTGTTTATAAAGCAGATGTGAAATCACCATTTTCAACGTTGAAAGCACCACTGTGAAGCCATTCAACGCAGCCACACCTGATGTTATGGGCCTGTGCAAGCTGACAAGACTTTATTATGCAGCTGCTACTCTGAGAAACAAATCATTTTACTTTCACTCATGTTGTAAAAAGTTCTGGGACCAATATGCAGGCAGAGCAAATGTCTTCCTCTGCAGAGCTGTGGGGAGTTGCAGTCAGAGGGTCTGCTGGACAGCAAGCCAGCAGAGATGGGTCCGTTAAAGGCCAAGTTGGCGTTCGTCTTTCCCTTGTGCACATTATTTATCCCTAAAATGGTCTTGCATGCAACACCGTTCTTCCTCCCGCCTCAGCTATGATACAGTATCCTCAGAAGGTGGTTTATGGCTCTGTAAATCTGTCATCTTCAGATTACCACCAAATACTGAAACCAAATATTGCTTGTATCACTTGTTGACCCAACAATTCAATTGACCTCCCCCTGTATCAAGTATTAGGTAATAGTAAATGATTGTGATGAAGTAGTTCATAAACGGAAAAATAATATAATGCGGATGATCAAAGGCAAAGAAATATTTAAGAAGTATTTTTATCAGTAACACAGCCTGCTTTGAGTTTCTGTTTTGCAGTTCACCTCCCATCTGGCTTGAATTGGATTGAGCTGATTGTTAAAGAATTACATCTCTATTTTAATCCTCTGGTTTTGGGGGACAGGGAAGTGTGGTTGATTTTCAGGTGCAGGTCGTAAAATCCCTATCCTGGTAAAACATTTTATACTGTGGCCCAGAAAGCTTTTTAAACAATGGCTTTGGTGTAAATCATGTCTGGAGCACATACATCGTTTGTGGGGGTGGTTGGAGGCTACCATTTATCCCGCCTGAACCATTTAAGTCTACTCGTGGGAGCCGAGGGTTTGGGCTGTTGAGTGTAAGTTAATGTCATTCCCTGGTAACTTTAGATTCATTTGTCTCTCTTTCTGAGATCTTGGGGCCTGTTAACTCAGGCCGTCACCCCGTGATATGGCAGTCTTTTAATATGACCCTTTATTCCCCCACAGAGGAGGAGAGGAAAGGATCAGTTAAAGGTGGTGCCCCCTTTACAAGACCTAAAAAACATTGTCAGTTTACATTGATGTTATTTTGCATGAGAGAGCTTTTCTCATGTAATTTTACCCCACAGCGAGTGATCAGAGACGCAGTGTTGGTATGTTTTACCTCAGTATTCAAACTCACAGGGATATTAATTGGTTGGTTTTCTATCATGATGTCAAAAGTGAAAGCACCGAGCAAATTTATATTAAGTCCCGGAATAAGGATCAGCAACTCATTTTGTTGAAGTTAAATACAGTAATTTGTACTTAGTATATGTTTAAATGTACCACAGTAATATTGCCTGAAATTAAAAATGTCTGAAGGAAGAAAGTTTTGGCAATGTGACTGTGGTAATTTAGAGTTGTGGAGAGCAAGCTCAGTCCTGCATAAGCAAGTCATCTCAACAGTGAACCTGGGAAGAGTTTTTGAAGCCTCTTGATTCTTTCAGCTTTTGGTCAGGACAGGAATGACGTGATCTTTTCTCCCTTTTTAAAAGCACGTTAGTAAACACCTAGCTGATTGCTGTGATCTTTGGAAGATGGCGACCAAAAAGAAGTCTGACAGGGCAATAAACATGAGCAGCCAATCAATGATGCAGCTTTCACACAAGCTGAATATATTTGGAAGGCAAACTGTGAAATTGTATCCATTTACAGAGAGGATTTCTTGTTGAACATCGACCTGCCGTTGTTGGGAGACTATGAGGCACCACTAAAAACTGCAAGGTAAGGGTGATAGCAGAAGGCTGTCAGTAGGCTACTTATCAGGAGCCTTTCTAGCTTGTTTACTTGTACTGTCATACTTGACCTCAATGTAGTTCCAACAAAACAGTACCATATCAAATAGAAGCAATGCAAACGTTTTCACATGCAAAATGGTGATTAGTGTATGACTGCCGGTCCACCGTGATCCACTTTGTCAGTGTCATGTTTGCTTCGTCTCGGCATGAAAGGAATGCACTCTGATTCTGTGGTCAATGACAAATATGCGACTTCACAAAATAAAGCTTGCAGAAAAATATTTCAGGTGATGTTTGCAGTTTGTTTCGACTTAGGCACCAAAACTACTTGGTTAGGTTTACAAGAAGATCGTGGTTTGGGTACAAATAAGTACATTATTTATGTAACTGAAGTTATGAATGTTATGTAAGTGAACTTGCTTACATAAGACAAAACAAGTCAATGTTGACTTTTGGTTCCACTCGGGAAACGACCCTGGTCTTCTGTGTGAGGGTCCTGTGTTTGACCCATCTATCGACCCCGGCCTCCTCCCTGTGCTCTCTATGCTACATTAATACTTTGCTCCTGTCATTATCGCCCCCTGCTGGTACTCCACCGTCATATATACACTTGTACTTTTCATGCCTAGGCGAAACATGACACTGACACGCGGGTCTGCGTGATACTGTGCGGAAATAAGACATTACACCTTTAATTTAAGGATTTCATGGACAAGTTACTTTCCAAATTCTATATCACAGTTGTATTTGTGCAGAATTTACCCTCAAATTCTTTATTTGTGTGAAGCTGTCTGTTGGAGAATATGATAATGAAGAGGATATACCTCAGGAACTGCAGTAAAACACATAGAACATGATTTTCATTAATGTTTTCCAGTGTAACCTATAAAACAACATTGTAAGCCCCCAGCCAAAAATAGTCAGTCAGCAATAATCATGCTAGCAGATTAGCTCGTGAGCAGCATTGCCACCTTGGCCACCCTTGTATGTCATGTGGCTCTTCTCTTGCAGGTTTCTAGAGGTCAGTTGAGTCTTTTGTGCAATGAAGGGTTTCTATTATTGTGTGTGCGCTAACTTTTACCTTCAAATAAAGTGATTTAGATAATCTGACGCAATTGTTGGCATGTTTACAACCCATCCGGCCACCCGAACACTCCTCTGTCTTACCCTGTGGGATTTTGTTGAAGTGATTTCACCGTGTTCCCAGATCTCAGCATTGACTTCAGGGAGTGCAGTGGTGTCATAACAGATTGAAATGATGATGAGCGTCTGTCTGTGGACAATCAGTTGCCCTAATCTTGCATGCTTCCCTCATGCAACCTAATATCCAAGCCTGCCCTTGTGTAAAATCACAATGCAATATATAATTTTTTCTCACCTCATCGTCTTCATGGATTATTGTTTAAACTGTCAGGAGACACCTCCAGCAATGTTGTGGTAGAGAACTGGCTCCAAGTCAGTGTCAGTCAAACACTTTAATTTCCTCCTCGGGTGTTTAGTTTTAAACTCTGGGCACATCACCGATGCCACAGTTTATTTTCTGTAGTCATACATTTGCAAATATGAGAAGGATTTCTTCTGAAAGCAAATATCAGAAGGTTATGGATTAAGGGTGCAAGGGGGTATAATTTCTTTGTAGGCCTGTGAAAATGCACACGTCCTCGTCCCTTCCCGCTGGCACCGCAAAATACACCGGTGTTAAGTGGATAGTTGGGTGTGTTTGCGTGTCGATGTGCGCTTCAGATCATTCCCCAAGTCGCAGAATGTACAGACACTCCCCACTACCAAATTAAACAAGCGAAGTCTCTTACTGTCAGCAGCAAGTTAAGACCTCAAGACAGGTTTGCTGTGTATAAGTCAAGAATAAAAAGTGTGTGTGTGTGTGTGTGTGCTGGTTAAGTGTCAAGACATCCGCTCCGATGTTGTGATTAGGGTTGCTGCCTATTTGCTCTGGAGTGCAGCACATTCCTCGCAGCCTTAATTGATAGCAATTATGTGGTTTTTGATTTGCTGTTTGATTGGGAGGTGGATTTGAAGTCTTGATTTGAAGGGCATAGAGTTTTTATTGTCTTTGGAACGTCGCGGTTGAAATGCCTGAATGATAGCCTGCTACCTTGTAAGTCACATCAAGGGGCACCGCTGGCTTGGTGCTAACTTTGACTGCTCTATTTCTTTTTCGACTTTCTCTTTCAGCTTTTGTTTTCGTGTCTTGCCATTGCAAACGTTAAAACTGGAAAGTTACTCAGTGTATAGTATATTCCCTCTGTGCCAAGAGCTGTCCATCTCACTGCTTGTTTTTCTCTATAACCAGAGGAATTGTCCCTCCAGGGGACACCTGGCTTGTTCCCCACCTCCACAGTGCAAATGTTCACTGGCTCAAACTGCCAGATGTTATGAAAGGCTCCATTGAAGTAGACCTTTACCTCATAAAGAAATCGAAAAAAAAGTCACCATGGCTGAGAAGTCTATCATGATAACTTCACTGACCACACTATGTCATCTGATTTCCATGTCGCTCTCACATGCAACTCGTAAAGCAGAACGCAGTCAGGAGATGCACATTTGTGTGTCTGGGTATCCCTGTACATTTGAGCTTTTTTCTTACGATACCCATAAAACGACTTTGTCAAACCCACATCCAAACGTGGTCAACCGGCAATAAACATGCTAGCAGATTAACTTGCTCCGTGTGACTAAGAGTTTTTGACATTTCCAAAACAGAGTGCTGGCATTCGGCAGAGCAATGGCGCACAGAGTTAGAAGGAAATGAGCAGCAGTGGCATGAGCAAAGTAAAATGAGAGAGAGGCAGGCTGGAAGGAAAGAAATCGAATATACGGTAAGAGAAAGACATTTGAGATATCAGGCAAAGAAATGGAAAGAATCAAAGGAGGAAGAAAATTGGTTTGTTGTCTGTCTGCCATTATTCCTACTCTTTGACTATCTCTCTCTCTCTCTCTCTCTCACACACACACACACACACACACACACACACACACACACAAATGTGTGAAGTTGTGAAGTTGCAGCTGGCCCAGCTCCTTGTTTGAACTAGCACGCTTGACTGAGGCCCATTTATTGATTGGCCGGTGTGCCAGACCTGAAGGACTCATAGGGCTCGGATCCCCCGATTACTCCCCCACATTCACATGCATTGCACACAAAAATACACACACACACACACACACACACACACACACACACACACATTCCCAGTCTGTCTCCCTTGCTCCCTCCCTCCCTCCCCTTCCCCAAGTTACTCCTGAGGAAGAACGGGAGCAAGTCAGAGAGGAGACGGCAGGCAGACAGGACACACAGAGTGACCCAGAGAGGAAGGCATCACACATTGGGCTCACACACAAACACACACACACACACAGTCAGAACGGGAGCGATTGACTCACACTTTGAAAAGGCATGGAGCGAGATTTTTTGGCTTGCAAGCTACTGGTGACAGCTCTTCTCATCCTGGTACTGTAATCTTTCCTTTTTCCCCCTCAGTTTTTATCCTGGAAAAAATCATTCTGTTTAGTGAGATTTTTCCTGTTTGTCCCCTTAAAATTTGACCAAGTGATGCATTCAGAAAGCATGCGTTTTAACAGGTTGTTTTTACTGTATAAAAGTGTGTATGCATGTGCAGTTTGTGTGTTATGATTATGTGATTTTGTGCAGTAGAAATGCACTCCTCAGATGCTGGAGACCTTCCAACAGTAGCTTTAACAGGGCAGTTAGTGTGACCTGACGTGTCCCATTTACTCCTGCTGAAGAGTCACAATGCATCCTGTGTTTTGGATCAAACTCACAAAAATAGACTTGTCATGCACGCGCAGGTCAGCAAGCTGTTTTGTGTGAGGTTTGAGCTCCCTGTTACATTACAGTGACTGCCGTACTTGCGGCATGATGGCGAGTACAGTGCCGTGCAGCGTGGAGCAGACGACAAGGGATTCAGCAGATGTGCAAATATCGTATGTCTTGCCGACTGAAAAGGCCATCGTATGTATATTGACACAGTCTGCAAAAAAGGCACCGGAGTCGGGTTTCTTTCCCCTGTCGAGGAGTTTTCCATCTTCAAGGAAAATGTCCTTAGTCTCAGCTGCTGACAGGTGACTTAAATAGAATCTGTCCATCAGAATAACATATAATATGGAGATCACTGGTCTTTTATCATATGCTCATTTCCTCTTTTCCACTTGATGTGAAAACATGGGATGGGTGACAGCCAAGGGGCCTCTGTGCTCATATGTTTGTCCTGTTTATGTCATAGTAAAAGAACCAGAGCATTAATATGTTCAAATGCACATGCTTAGCTGTGTGAAGGGTACTGTTAAGGCGCAGATAAAAACCCCGGAGGGATCGGAGCAGGAGAGGTGGGAGGTGTAGTGATGGAGGGTTCGGAAGGCTCCAAGTGGATATCTGAGCCTTGTGATTATTGGATCTAAATCCCAGCAGGACGGCCGTCCGACTAGCGGAGCCTTGTGTTCCTCCGCCTCCATTGAGAACAATAGCAGCACAGTCAGCCAAACAACCTCCTCATCTCCGTCCCTCCGTCCCTTCATCTACTTCCCCTCCTCTTTCCTCACCAGCCTTGTTATGCCTCAGGCTCTCTTGGCTTTGCAACACACGGCTCCCAACCGTAATTGACTGAAAAATTCACTGATTGCTTTTCAAAGGAGAATTAAGGTGGTGTGCTAACAGGCTGCCCAGAGCGCAGCCTGTGTTTATTTACCGTGGATCCAAACATTGAAATAGTTGGCCCGTGCAGAAAGTAGTGCCGTTGCAGATATGTTTGGCTGCAAGCACTATTGGCTGCGTAGTTAGGTCTTGCCGTTCCTTTCTGCTGTTCCTCAGGCGTCAGCAGCACTGACAGCCATTTATATCAGTCCCCACACACTTTTAATAAAGTGAACCCACCACCCCGCTCTGCAGCCTACATTATGGGTGTTTTTGCTACTGTGACCCAAAGAAAATAATCAAAGCACTGTTAGTGCCTTCTATCTGCTTTTCTCTGCAAGATCCATTCGTTTTTATAGATGGAGCACAATGCCATGCTGTTGGGAAAAGGGGCCAAAGGGTCAAAATAACTTGGCATATCCTGTGTTTTTCCTCCAAAATCTCAAGGCTGTGCATCTCAAATGCAAGGCTGGACATTCACTGTAAACTATTTGTCAGCTCAGCAGGCATAAATCTTTTAAAGAGCAGGTGTTACACATAAAGTTCTTACAGTTGCTCCTTTATTCTGTATTTTCAGGGTAAGTGGGCTTCTTGTGCCACACATTTCATTCCTAATCTGCAGGATTTAGGAGTTTGAAGTCCCTGTCAGAAACGCTGCTGGATGTGCAAGCACAAACTGCACTGTTGTGGTGTCAGGATTCCATGGTGGGAGGCTGTCCAAAGTACACAAAAGCTGCATTTCTGCAATCTTAAAATGTTCTTTCATGGCTCATCAACACCTGAAAGACTAAAGCCTAAGTGTTCAGGTTATTGTGGAAAATGATCATTTTCTCTTTTGTTCCTTTTCATGGTCTTAAAACCTCTGTTGAATGGCAGAGTATTTTATTGAATGTGTTTGCACCTCTAGTCCCTTAAACCACATTCCTACTGCCATAGGAGGTGGATGATTTGTCCCAGTGTTAGCTCCAAGCTCAAAGTATTTTTTTCATGACTCAGGTTTTCATCCATTCAGCAGGTATAGAACCATTTTTTTCTTGGCCTCAGTCTCACTGGCAGAGTAGAATACCTCCATTGAGCTGTGCTGTCCTTGTTCTTGATAGAAAAAGCCATCTATTTTCCTCCAACTTCATTCAGTCAGTTCTGCAAAGGGCATTGAGAGGAGCTCGACTGCTGAGTCAAGCCAAGAGAAAGAAACATGACTCATGCGGCGCAGTAGATGATCCATATCGGATGACAGTGCCAGCCTCACAAATAAACATCTTCTGCCAGTCCGGTCAAATGTAAACTGGGTACAAAAGGCCTTGAAAGGCAAAGAGGAGTTAAAGGAGTCTAGTGTGGGTTGAAGAGGATCTTAATTTTTTGGCTGTCACTCTCCATCTGAGATGCTCATTGTCCTCGCAAAATTCATCTTCTTATAATATTGATTTTGGATCCTGCAGTAATATCCCCATCTCGACCGCCAAATACAGCATGATGCAATTAACAGAGAGAGGCGCACAAGAGAGGCCCGAAGTTTTAAGAGAGGACTAACATTTCATAATCTAAAGGATGACTCAGACATTTGAAATATGCAAAAGGGCAAAAGTCGAGAGCTTTTGATTACTTCCCCGTGCAGTCTCTCTCATCCTGTCACATGCACTCCTGTTTCATTTTCAGCAGCTCCTGGAATTTAGTTTGGGCTCTCAGTTAGCAGTCCTGGCTGTTTCATGTGCTCTGCAAAAGAATAAATGGAGGAAGCCACGAGTCATGTGGCTGAGGAATATGCATGACGGTTGCTTCAGTTCCAAAAGGGAGATTAGAGCATAAGACTTTTATCATGTTAAAAGCGATAATAGTACAAATACGGACTGCTCAAGGATGTCACTGACAGCACACACACATATAAACTCTCCACTTCCTTTTCTGCTGTGTAGAGCTCACGGACGGCCCGATCAGAGGAGGACAGAGACACTCTGTGGGATGCCTGGGGCTCATGGAGTGAATGCTCCCGTACCTGTGGAGGAGGTGCCTCGTACTCCCTGAGACGATGCCTCAGTTCCAAGTAAGACCACCTCTTCGCCACTTCTCACCATAAAGCCCGAAGCATACTTGATGCAACATGTGTGACAATGTAGAGGGCAACACTACGGCTGACACTAATGTAACTTACACAGTGGGAAAAATTTGAAATGCTAATGTATACTACGACATCACACATTTATGATAGGAATGCTGCATGCAAAATATTGCAACAGAGAAACAAAAGGGAAGAAAGCTTGCTTGCGTCATGCTGTGTGTGTGGTAATGGCTTCTGGTATTTGAAGCCCAAGCCTCCATTTTAATGAGTTAAACAAATCAAGTTCTGTTGCACTGATTGGATTTGTCCTGAAACTGCATGTCTTTTAGGAAAGCAGAGATTTCTGAAAATAAAATAAGTTAAGGCACAAACTAACACCTGAAGTACTGATCAGTGATTCTCCTTAGCTGCTATATTTCTAACTTTCCTCTGCCACTTTGAAAAATTGCTGAGAATACTCACAGAATGATGCTTTGTAATTGTAATTGTAAGTCTCTGTTTTAAGAGATGCTTACACCACAGGAGGGGAGGATATACAGTAAATTGAATGTGTAATTTCAAGTTAGAACCTCATTAACCTTCAGATAAATGGAAACATCACATAGACAATTTGTAAGCGTGTGTTCAAACACTATCCAAGGTAATCGCCTCTTTTAAAGAGCCAAGTCCTGACTGGGCTTGGAATGGTTTCCATTAAAGTGCCATATCATGGCTTTAAGATTCAAGAGAGTGAAGGACGAGGGGAAGGGGGGGGGGGGTCTTTTTTCTGTTGCTCACAGCCACTCTGCCAAATAAATCCAGACAGCGTTCCTAATAGTGTGAGTAAATCTCACCAATCGTTCCGTTCCCATGGGCTGTAATGAGGGTGCTCAAAATACCTATAACTGTTATGTGACTGTTAAACAGCCCTGCGGGGTCCACTGAGATCGCTTGCCCATCCACCTCCTTAAACTGTCTAGATGGGCCTATGAGCCAAAATCTAAACTTCATCAGTGACAATAGGGACCTGATTTTCAATAATGCCCCCGACATGTTTCTTCACAAATCAGAGCAAAACAATCAGTGTCCTTTGCAAAAGTACATGTCACTTTTAATAACGCTTTTGTGTGATAGAGTTTGGGCTCTGCAAGCAATGAACCCATATTGGTTGGATTCCCACTGCTCATCATCTCGGCTTAAATCTCCGGATGAACTGGAACTTGCACTTTGGACCTCTCGGTCCTTTCATCCTCATACCAAAGTCACCCGGTTGGTTAGGCTTCAAGCTAACCCAGTGGGCTTCAGGATTAAAGCCCTAGGCCAAGTGTACTGGGCAAAGTGGCCAATTACAAATGGATTTGAGCAACAAGTGAAAAAAAAGGAGACAGAAGGAGTGAGAGGGTATGTTTTCCATAGAAATGTCACATTTATAGACTGGGAAATAGCTGCAGGCTGACTTCACTGCATTCCTCTTTTTTACAGTTCCCCAAATGTATCGCTCTCATTTAAAGTAGCCAGTGTGCTTTGCTGCCAAAGTCACCTCTGTTTCACTGTTGGGGGGCTTCAGGGGGAGCTCCAGCAGTGACAGGAGCAGCCAGTAAGATCATAAAACAATGCAACTGTCCAAAGACACACTGACAAAACATCATACCTGAGGTCACAACCCAGATGTTACCATAAGGGGCTTCCAGTGTGCCATAACCATGAATCTGTCTGCACTGGAAATGGGAAGCCAGGATAAGAAGCATAAGGCTGTCAAAACCTCAAACTCAAAGTGCTCGCCCCCCCATGTACTGCATTGCAAACATTGAGGTCAATAACTTTTTGAGGAGTTCATTTTGTGATAGCAGCAGCAGCCATTTCTCTTTGCTTGCCCAGAATTTTTTGGTCAGGCAAACCTCAGAATGCTACTGGCTGTAAAAGCAATTGACGTGTTAAGAGGTGTTTGGGGTTTGAGCTCCATGTGGCATGTAGGCAGTGTGTGTGTATGTGTAGCCCTACGCGCTCATGTAAGTCCAGGCAGGTTTGTTTACAAACTTGTGCGTCCTTTGGCGGTAGCAGTAATGTATGGGATTCTTGAGCAAACGGCAGGACCCTCCATCCCACCTCATCCCACCTCACTCTGCTGTTGCGTGGGAATGAGGGGAGCAGTAGCCTGGAACTGGGTGGCAGATCAAACAGCGTCATTAAAAAGCACAGCACAAGGCCCCTGTGTGTGTGTGTGTGTGTGTGTGTGTGTGTGTGTGTGTGTGTGTGTGTGTGTGACTCCTTGGAAAGAGAGGCTGGAAACGGGCCTGCAACACCCTCCAAACCAATACCACTCCAACTCTCTGACCTTTAAACACACACACACACGTAAGCCTGACTGCTAATTCAGAAAAAAACAAGAGTTAGACAACTTCCCTAAAGGGCACATGTAAAGTACAGACTAAACACAGATTGCCTGGCCCTCATTAGTCCCAACCGCACAACACACTTCACTTGATCACAATCTCCATTATTAACAACAGCATAGCTGGTTTGAAGCAAGTGTGGACATATGGATTGGGTGTCATGGCAAGAGAAGGCGCTGTTCTATTATTTATGAGGCTCAGGGTTGGCAAATTCTTGTCATTTCTTTTTATAAAAAGAGGCCAATCTCAGTGTTATTTTGACTTGACTAAATAATCTAAAAGGCGTGTGCCCCACTGATAACCTTCTACCATCAGGAAATAATGGCAAGCTGTCCTGGGCAGGGAAAAGGAACAAGTTAAGTGTCTAAGGGTTCTCAAGAAACTTCTCATTGCTGATAAGGACATTTTCACCATTCACTGAGTCACTGATTTGCAGAAGTTACTGGCAGTGACATTAAATGACTGTGGCATTTTGGAATTTCACCAAAGGCACGCCCCAGCTGTGTTTAAAGTCTGTCTTTAAGTGGTATGGTTGTTAAAAGTGAATTTTCCAAGGCAATGGCTAATTAACTTGCTCTAATTAACTTGGGCCTGGCACCTTGATTGCGTCTCATACTCTACAGTATAGGGACCACCCTCTGAGTGTCCTGTGCAGTGCTAAAAACACCTCCATTCTCATGCCACTGAGCCAATGTCATGCAAGGAAAAACCAAAATACAAATGAAAGTTTTTACCTGATGATTGGGATAGACAAAGAGTTAAGTTATTAAAATTCATCGTGAAGGTGACATGAATGTTCCAAATCTCATTCAATAGTCCAGTAATAGATATTTCGGCCAAAACCAATACCTCATGGTGGCGTCAGATGGAAAGTCAGTGCATCCCGTCTGCTATCTCCAGATGTGGAGATGTTTCACCGGAGAACTGAAAACTTTGGCCTACTGGTGAAAAGGGGATCAAGATAGTCCTTAGGATTCATCCTCTGGGCACCATGGACATCTGTTCCAATTTCAATCCATCCAGTTGTCAAGACATTTAACTAAAAAACAAAAATATCAGGGGGTTACTAAAGTATGTAGGCTTTATCCTCGGGGGCCCATGAACATCTGTACAAAATAGTCTTGGCAGTGTGACATATTTCAGTGTGGACCAAAGTGACTACCCAAATGACTACCTTTGTCATCCGGGAGCGGTGCCTCTGCCATGTTTTGGTGGTGTTACAGAAAAAGTCATGATATCATTGAATTCCATAACAGTTTACCCCCTTGGGATCATGAATGTGCTCAGGAAATTTTTTCTCAGTCTGTCCATTAGATTATGAGATATCTTGAAGGCAATGTTGACATTTTGGCTTGAGAGTAGTGCTAAAGGAAGTGGTCACTTAGGGTCCAAACTGGAAAATCTTCATCCTTTAGGGAGCATGAATGTGCACAATAAATTTCATTGCATTCTTCCCGTTTGGTTTTTATATGTCTTCTGTGCAAAGGGGAAACTGGCTGCCTGACAGAAAAGGTTAGGGGGTCACAAAAACATCAGGATTCATCCTTAGGGGAACACGAATATGTAATAAAAAATCAACTGTAGTTCAGCCATTACTTTTGAAATATATACTCATGGATAAAATCATATTTATTCCAAATTTTGACAATCTCAGCCAGTAGTTGACATTTTGCTGTAAGAGTGTCAAAGTGTTGGACTTACTTGCCTAGTCCTCATGTCTCTGTTGATATGAAAATGCAAAAACACAATTGAAGAGCTGTCAAGAGCATGCCAAACCAACAGACAGCAGTATAACCCTAACCCTAAAGTCATGTTGGCCAATTATCCTGGAAAAAAAAGCTATTACTCAAAGGCTACCTACAACCAGGGCTCCAAAACCTGCAATGTTGTCATTGGAGTCTGTGCCATTGGAGTGTTGGATTATATAGCAGTGACCTCCGTAGCACATTTTGAGGCCCCTGTTTGTGGAAGAGTAACTCTATACTTATGTGTAAACATGTAAAAAGTCCTGTTAGCATGGTTAGCACCAACACTGTTTTGGCCGTGCCTGAAATTCCACAAAAATGCCTCATGTAAACAAAGAAGAAAACAGTGACATCACAAGTGAAAAACCTTGTTTTCTCTGTCTGCGCTGCACAGGGAGGTTCTCAAAATTTTCACCCTGAATGGAGTTTTCCAAAAGCTTCATTTTCAGTGACCAGAAACTACGTTTGTGTTTGCATGAAAGGCCAAAACTTATAGAACTCATAGAAAAAGCAAAGTTTTGGTGCTTCTCTCCCTCTCTGCTTATACACAACTGACAAATATGTAGAATAAGAACACAATTTAGAAAACAATCACAATTGGAGGTGATACTATTTCTAATAAATATCGTGGATGGGCAGATATATATATTTCATCATGTAGGAAGAAATTGGGGGACTTGAAACTCCAGGAGAACAGTAGGGACAGGGGCTGGAAAATCAAAAGATGGATGGATAAGGAGGATGGAAAGCATGGGATGCATTTTCATTATCAGAATCAGATTGTTTATATCATACCATATATGAGAGCTTGAATTTATAAGAGACTATCAGTGTGTTTTCTTGCCAGATTCGCTCGGCGCACATGGAGAAAATGAAACAGACGCCAAAGCTATCCCTGCAAATCTCGAGCCAGATGCAGAGCTCCACGCCGCGGCATGCTCTGTCTGAACATCCCAATTGGTTAATACAGGCGCCGAAAGGAGCTGGGCAGCGCTTCCACCTCCTGTGTCTCCCCGGTGTTAGATGGCCTGACTGCTATCAACTTTCCTAAACTGATCAATAGCAGAGCTCACAGCAAGAGCGTATTTAAGACATTACAAACTCATGTGCCCACTCGCCTCGAGTGTATCAATATTATGGCAAAGGTTGTGGAGCTGGTTGCAATTACTTTCAATCTAGCAAGAAGAGTTGATGACATATATATGGGCTTTATGAGCCAGACAAATTTTACTGCATATCCAATATTATAAGAAGTTATTACTGTGAATTTTTCATGGTTACAATAGATTTCAGTTCATTTCTTGTCTGAGGATGAAATTATTGGCCTGCTCGATGGTAGTTTTGCTTTATGCAGTCTTGTGTGTAGTTAATTGATGTGCAAACTCTCTGTAGTTGTGTGTTTTGTGTGTATTTGGCAGAAAAGTCTGGGATCATAGTCTGTGAGTTATGGCTTTTGTGCTCCAGGAATTCTGATATTTCAACCAAGTCGTTTTTCCCTAACCTATGATGACGCCATGATGAATCCCTAGTCCCGGCCCTACTTCTGCTTAGCCTCCACGTTGTGGCTTCCAAAGTTAAGAGGAAATGAAAAGGGAAATTCATTTTATTCCTTTTGCCTTTTTTTAATGTCTAGTTTATATATTGCGTGTCCCACTGATCCAGATCTTTGCTACCTGTCTCTCAACTCTTGGTCTTTGAAAGTCTCTTGTTTGGGTTCAAGCCTCATGACCTGCTGTTTAGTTTGGCTGAGGGGACTGTCTGGATTCGTCACAGGGTCTAATGTTCTTGCCATGCCACACACTTCACATCCACTCCCTCCGCTCTCTGGAATAATATTATAAAAACCCTAAAGCCCTCATTCATCCATGAGTCCAAACTCTGCAATGTTGCCTCCAATCATGATTCCAGATTAGCTAACGGCCAATGACACAGGAATTCCTCTCAAGTTTCTAAACTCCAAAGAATATCCTTTGATTAGTTTTTGCTGGGGTCTTGGATGATTGGCCTATCATAGCCACCATCAATGGTTTATCACCACTCAGCATCAAAGCACAAAAGAATCCTAATTTTCAATAAGTGGTTCACTCCATGATTTGGGCAAAAATGCTGCAGACTGTCATGTGGAGAGTCGCGATCCAAACTGTTCCAATCTGTTCAGCAGACACAGCTCAGAGGGCTATACTGTGTCTACTACTGTATGTGCAGTACTGTTGGTATATCACACAAGGATTCATTTTAAGGCTGATCACTAAGACAAATGAGAACTTAGTCTTATATGTTCATATTCTCAATACCAATGAACTCCTGGATTTTTTGTTCCTCATTACATCTACAAGTACATGATGCCAGTTTGAAATCTGATGATCTACACAAAGGTTTGACTTGCACTGAAAATGGAGGCATGGCCCAGTCACTTTCCAGATCCCATCAGTGCTTTGTGTTTAGCGACGTTGGCATGCATTGGGATAACTAACTAACTAGGACGATGGCCATGGTAAACATCATGTCTGCTTATCATCACTTTGTTAGCATGGTCATTATGTACAGGCTAGCATGGTAACGTTGGCCTTTAACTCAAAACACTGCTATGCATACTGTGCTAAGTTCAGCGTCAAAGAGCTGAAGGCATGGCTGTGGACTGTTTTGTTCTACCACCCTTGCTATGGAGATTATGACAGCTGTCATGATTTCTTCCTAATTTGTTATTTGCTAAACGTTGAGAAATGCATTTCCTTCATTGTGTCCTGCTCTTCTGAACCAAACATGCCACATGCCCTTTAATAAACGCACAGTGTGAATTAAAACTTGAATTAAACCTGTTAAATGTTTGCAAACACACCATAGTCCCCACAGTTGTGGGTTGCCACATCATCACTGCAGGATTCCAGTCTCTGCTCAGCAATTCAAAAAATGATAAGAGTCGATGGTTGAAATACCAGCAAAGATGATTGCATTGTGGTTTGTTTTGTCATTCACCCACATGTTCATTTTGTCTTCTGCAGGACTTGCGAAGGGCAGAATATCAAATATCGCACATGCAGTAATGTGGTAAGTTCAGCAAAGTCATCTGTATGTGATGGATGTCAGTAGAGCTTTCAACTGGCTTTTGTTGAGAGAAACTAAAATAGCAAATGGTGATTGAGAGACTTGAGGAACTGTGAAAATATTACTGAGTTTTATAGTTAAGGGGTCTAATATAGGGATTTTGGTCCTGTTGTTAAAGAGAAAGTGAGAAGTTGTAGAGCAATCCTTCCACCAACACCTTTGGACCTCAAAATATATATATTTACCCTCAGGATTGTCCACCCGATGCCGGAGATTTCCGTGCCCAGCAGTGTTCAGCTCATGCAGACGTGCGATACCAGGGTCAGTACCACGAGTGGCTGCCTGTGTACAATGACCCGGACAACCCCTGCGCTCTCAAGTGCAAAGCCAAGGGCTCAGGCCTTGTGGTGGAGCTGGCCCCCAAGGTGCTGGATGGGACACGCTGTTACACCGAGTCCTTGGACATGTGTATCAGTGGAGTCTGCCAGGTAGGAGAAAGAATCAGAGCTTTATTGTTTTCACCACTGAGGAGCTCATATTTATTTCTTTTAATTTATCTATTGAGGAAATCGCAGGAATTTCAGTGTTTGGACATTTGCACAAGACAGGTCCCAAGACAAACTTCCCAGAAACCAAAAATGTGATTTAGATCAATTTTTATTATTAAGAAAATCTGAAAAATGTATCTTCCAGAGTGCAATCCCCTAACAATGTGTTAGGCAGTCTCTAAATCCAAGGCAGTCTTGGAGAACTTAAGGACTAGTGCAATGCAGTGTGATTAAGAGCTTTTAATGCAACATAAAAACACCTGATTTGAGCAGATATCATCTTTCCAGAATTCTTCTTGAGATAATGACATATTGAGATTTTTATGAAAATGAATTTGAAGTGTTCACAGTATGAGACAGAAAACAGATTGTGAATAATAATGGAATGACAGCTAATCGCTAAGCTGTAAACCTCAAAATCTACAATTTGAGAAAAAGCTATACAAATTAATCAGATTATGACCATACAAGTCTGTAAAAACACAAATACATATTTACTGGTTCACAGCTGTTTCATTATAGCTGGATTTGGATGAAAGAACTAAATAGGGAATAATTCAAGAAAAACTACACACACTCAAAATGCTAATATCATGCCATCTGCTTTACAAATGAATAGCCAATGAGGATAATGTTGGAGATTGGGCTTTTGACTGACAGTCCAGGAAATAGTTTACAATGCATTTTTTCCTGGTTGAGTGAAATTACGTCCCAAGGCACCGTGTGTGCAGAGACACACGGGGATTTTAATGCACTCCCTTACCATGCTTAGAATCACACGGTGGTTTCAGTTTTGTCTTACCAACAGAAATTGCGAAAAACTCCATCAGTCAACCATGGATGGTTGCAGAAAACGTGTAACAGAAAACAGTGCAGTATTTTTGGAAAAACCCATCATCAACTCAAAGGGGATGTTTCATGTTCTTCATCTTAGAAATACAAATAACAGATCTGGTGTGAATATGGGAGAAACCAGATGCTTATTTGGATCATGTGATTATAGCATTTACCTGGTATGAAGAAAGACATTTACTGTTATTAAATACATTTTGAATGTCTAAATCAGACTTTTCCCACTTTTATTTTTATTTTTTGCGGAGCATTTTAATTTGAGTTTATTTTAAAGCTGAGGAACAGAAGTCGGGTTAGAAATCTTGGATAATGTTCTTATTGTGCAGCTTTCTCTGTGTGTTATTGTAGATTGTAGGTTGTGATCATGAGCTGGGGAGCACAGCAAAGGAGGACAACTGCGGCGTCTGCAATGGAGATGGCTCATCCTGCAGACTGGTGCGAGGACACTACAAATCCCAGCATGCTTCAGGAAAAAGTAAAGAAGCCGCACTTGGACAGTTTTTGTTTGTTTCATTTAAACACGATAACTTTTAAACTCATTACTCATCTTGAGCACATTAGGACCGGTGCACTTGTCACGGGGAGTCTGAAAAATTATACCCTGGTGATGACATAGTGATGTCATCAGGGTCATTTTATCATCAAATCAAATGTAAAGCCTGTATTACAATCTGGGGGCATTAAGTTTGAGAGAGGTGGGTGTCTCATAATGATGATGCTGTGGAGTTGCATTATGGGAAGTGTGGGATTCAGTGATTTTGGGTCAAGTCACTCAAGTCAAATCAGCCTATGCTCTGATTGTGCTTGTATTGCCAGTTGTAATTGTATTGACTTTGTTGCATTCCTATCATTTTTGATCAGATATTTCATGCTGTTTTTCTCCCTCTGTCTCACCCAGCTGAGGACACAGTTGTCGTCATCCCTTTTAAGAGTCGTCACGTACGCCTCGTCCTGAAAGGCCCGGATCACTTGTGTAAGTCCTGGTAGGTCCAGGGTGCCCTTCCATCCAAAACAGTTGAACATGATATTTACATTTGGCAGCATTTTTTTTATTGCCAAATACCTGCACATTAAATCCTGCATGTGCTCTGTGAGTTTTACTGCAGGTCATGTTATGTTTGAATGACTTGTGATACAAAAAGAATATTATTTTTTCATTATATATGTTTTATTTGGTTGACCTTTCTAATTAATATCTCAACCAAATGATTAACCTTTTATTTGCTATTCCAAAATACATTACATTTTGGGCTCTCTCATAAAGAGTGGTTTTTAAAGTAGCTGCGAGCAGAATAACCAGATGAGGTATTTATTTCTCCCCTTTGCTCTGGCTCTGAGAAGATGTGAGGCTTCCAGCAAATATCAGTGATGTCAAAGTACTGGCATCAAACTCCCCACTGGACCAAATCGATAACAAATGTTCCTGCTCTGTACCTTTCCTTTGCGCAATGCTTAGTTTACAGATTGCTTCCTGAACCTGGCCAAGAGAACGTCTTTTTCTGAATGGACAGATTTTCTCATCAGATATTTCCCCTGTCCTTCTTGGCCGAGGGCACTTAAATTGTAACCATCTGTCTGTCGATGATGACTGCTGCTGGTTACTACTCTGTGTGTCTGTTGTTTTTGTTTAAATGTCTGTCCTGGAATCACACAAGACCTTGTTAGTGCCAAGGCTAAAGTAAGCTTACTGCTGCGCTGGCCTGCTAGCAGACCTGCATGACTCTCCTGGTAGAGCCAAAGCGAGTCGGTGCCTGCAAACACAACAGCCAGTCTATATTCTTTATGGAACTGTATCTGACGAAAGGTTGTTCTGGCCATATTGTCTGATGCCCGATGCATCCATTGTGCTCTAGCTATCCACTTTGTTTCTTCTTCAGATGTGGAGAGTAAGACGCTACAGGGGGTAAAAGATGAACTGGTCTTGGATAAATCAGGGCAGTACCACCTGGAGAACACCACCTTGGACTTCCAGAAACTCTCAGATAAGGAGGTTCTGAGAATCACTGGCCCACTCGGAGCTGATTTCACAGTCAAAGTAAGAGCTTAAGTGTATCCATTTCTGTGACTTAAAGCTGCTCTAATCCAATTTTTATATTGAGTATTATTATGTGCACTGTGAAACCAGTTTTTCAAAATGACAAACCCACAGAGAGTCATCACCAAACTCTTCAGTTTCCCTCAGCTCTATGCAGCCTTTCAAGTTAGCGTCTTTCAGCATTGTTTTGGTTTTTCAGCCCACCTCATCACTATGTTGGTTCACTATCACCACTTTCGTCAGCATTGTCTCCAGTCAGCACTTTTCAATGAAAACACTCTGATAACCTAATGTACACTATCTGTCCAGCACCAAACAGCAACAGACAGAGCTAGAGGAGCATTTAGTTGCTAAAGAGCCAGATGTTACCCTCAGTCATTGGTAGAGACCGAAACAGAGCTAAAAGAAGAGTGAATATTACATTTATTGGGTGCCCAGAAAGTTGATGAACAAATGCCAACTTGTGCAAAATATCAACTTTATATGGCTGACGATAGTATGACAGTGATGTGAGTACAGCTTGTTCCACTGCCCCCAGTTGGCCAAAAAAAAAACCCAACTATTAATATTGCTTTGAGTACTGTGAGAGTTGGAAAGTTTAGTGGAGCAAAATGGTTACTTACCTAATTAACTTCACTCTACTGATCAACTGTCATCATTCTGACATTTTTGTTATCTGCAGCTCAAAACTGGAGTTTTAGCAATGCAAAGCTGAGCCAAACTGGGCTAGAATAAGTTTCTTATTTCCACAAACTCCCGGTGAACTCCCGTCTCATGCACAGTTCAAAACAGATTTGATTTCGCATGTTTAGATTTAAAGATATCAGGATGTGTGAGCCACTTAAATATGAAATGCAAAAGATTTTTTCTGTCCACTTGTGCTCTCCAAGGGACAACATTTGTTTTTGACACAGTGTATCAGACAGTGATAACCGCAGTATCACACACATTTGTAGCGCCAAATCCAGTGGTTGGTTTTGGTTTAATGATGCCAAACAATTTCATGTCTTTGGATGCCACACTTAATATTACTCCATGGTGTAAATGTTGCTTGTTGAAACTTGTATTTGATAACATAAATTCTGTCCATAATTCCAGCAATGGAGCACAGGATCTTTTATAGGGCCATGACACAATGGCTACAACCTCTTTTCTGCTTTGTCACACACACACACACACACACACACACACACACATGCACACATGCACATGCACATGCACATGCACACATTCTCAGGCGAGGGCCAGTCAGTGGACATTAAAAATTATACAGGCCATGGACTGGGAAACGCCTGTGAAAACTTCCCCCCTCATAAACACAAGTCAGGATCGGACAATAAATAGAAATTCAGGAGACAGAAATCTGAGAGGCCGTAAATGCATAATTTTCTAATCTGTTACAAGGCAGACAGCCAATTCATATCGCAGTGCTGGAAAAAGGCTTGGACAAATGGAAAATCACATTAAAAAGTTGCCAGACAGTCTTTCCACTGTAAACACATGATTGTGAATGAGTGGCAGTGGAGATGATTTATACATGTTGTAGGTTTAATCTGGTTTTGGGCATTTCTTCACTATGGTTGAGGCGTGAGGTTGGAAGAAAAATGTTTGCTGAAGTATTTATGAAACTTTGCAAAATGTCGAATGAAGCACGTACACATTTGATCCACATGGCTTAATTTCTGTAAAACCAGTTTAGTCATCTTTATCTCACCTAAGCAAAAGCACTTGTAAATTGTCTCCTCTCCTCCAGTAAATTATTTATCACTTCCTATGACTACAAGAACGTGTGTTCAACCTTTGAACATGCAGAAGCTGACATTTCAGGTTACTCGGGGTCGCGTTCCTCCAATGTGCCTGTGTGAAAATCTCAAAACAGATTCCAGTCATTTGTTGGCGCTGTCGGTGAACAAAGCTACAGTAATTTCAGCTGCATCAGCCTTTTCCCCTCCAGGCTCATGTCTTCACTCTGAAAACAGAGTCAGTGAACTGAAAAGAGAACAAACAAAACTGTTAACAGTTTTTATTGTTTTCATATTTCCAGCTAAACACAGAAAAGGTCATCTTAGGAAATGATCATAAAACAGCAGTTTAAAAATCCAGTTTAACACATAAATGATATTTTGTAGGCTGTATACTATATCTGTTTTAACTTTGAGTTGTAGCTCAGCAACTTGTACTGCTGTCACCATTTCCTTCCCTCCACACTTTCATGTTAGCAATATATAACCAACAGCTTGTCTGGCCTATGTAGGCAGGTTTTCTCATGAGGACTGCTGGAGGGACGTCATTTAGCAGTGTTATGATGGATGGTGGCAAATGCAAAGTAAATTGCATTGGAAATCATGAATTTCTTATGTATTAAGTAGACAAATTAAGGACCTGACCTGACATCGGCCACTGGAGGGCATAAAGACCCAGAAACAAACCTGCACTGAAGTATATCAGATAATGGGAGCTGTTGCTTTATCACTTAGCATCTGACTAGCTTAGCTGCGTTAAAGCTACATAATGCATTAATTCTAAGAGCTGCTGGTTGGCAGATTTTGTTACCGTAGCCAGGCTAGCTGTTTCACCAGTTTCCAGTTTCTATGCTAAGGTAAGCTAACTGCCTGCTGGCAGTAGCTTCATTTAAAAAGCTGTAAGAGTGATAACGATCTTTTCATCCAAACTGTTCGTCCAAAGCATTCTGGTTACATTCATGGCACCCAGGGAACAGGACCCTTTTTCATGTTCCCATCATGTGCTATATAAATCTGGGGAACATAGGATCCTGGGAACATAGAAATGACAACCTTTAGGCTTTTTACAGTAAAATGAAAACCTTGCTGTGGCATGGTTCTTCAAATTGAAACTGATTTAGTGGTTACTCCATGAACACTATTTATACAGGTGCAGTTTGCCAGTGGAGCAGACAGTGTGGTTCAGTACATCTACTACCAGCCCATCATCCACCGCTGGAGAGAGACCGACTTCTTCCCTTGCTCTGTCACTTGTGGTGGAGGTAAGATGGAGTTGAATTGCTGGCATTGTGAATTAATTACTTGATAGCAGCCAGCAATATTGCCAACCAACTGATGGAAAGCTGTGATGCCAACAAGATATCTTCTGTGCCAGATACTGTCAATAATATCATGTTTGCTAAATACTTGATATTGAATCATTGCTCCTTATTGCTTTTGGGATGAGTAAAAGTTTTTGTTTGTAGGGTACCAGCTAACATCAGCAGAGTGCTTTGACCTTCGTAGTGGTCGGGTGGTTGTGGATCAGTACTGCCATTATTATCCAGAGAACATCAAACCGAAACCCAAGCTCCAGGAGTGTAACATGGACCCCTGTCTGGCCAGGTTAGAGACTTAGAGCCTTCTAACCACAAATATCCATGTTTAATGATCTGCCAGCAGCACTTTGTATAATCTAAATCCTAATTTCCTGAGTTGATTCTGCTTTTTAGTGACGGCTACAAGCAAATTATGCCATATGACCTCTACCACCCTCTGCCTCGGTATGTACTCACAACTGTAAGGTATAGTGAAATAGTGACAAACATTGACAAACCCCATCCATGACTCCATGACTAACCTTTTACAATGTCAGATGGGAGAGCAGTCCATGGACCGCCTGCTCCACTTCCTGTGGCGGAGGCATCCAGAGTCGCTCAGTGTCCTGTGTGGAGGAAGACATGCAGGGTACCATCACCCCCACTGAGGAATGGAAGTGTCTCTACTCCCCCAAGACAGCTATCCTGCAGCCCTGCAACACCTTCGACTGCCCCACCTGGCTGGCACAGGAGTGGTCACCTGTAGGTGTCCTTTTTTATTCTGTTTGAACATTTTTTTTATTGTTCTTACTGGTTATTATTTCCTATTAAGGTGCAGAAAATAAATATTACAGGCGACACTGAGCCTAAATTCATTAAAGTTGTTCTTTTCTAAGGCACCGTAAAGCCTCACAAAATTAGAAATGTTGAGAAAGTTCAGTTAAAAATACCTAGAAACAGTTTTAAATAGATGTCTTTTTGTGTTCTGTCGCTGTTACCACCTGGCAAGTCAAATAATAGCAAATGGTTCATTTGTCTTTTTTGTCTGTGAGTCACCACTGTGGGTCTAAATTAGCCCATGGTGTAAAAAAAAAAAAGCATGATTAATTGTCTCAGGGAGAAACAAAAATACACAACAGCCTGAGCTGGGATTTATCATCTCTTCAGGCATTTTTAACACGTCAGGAAGACTTGTAACAGCTTCAGTGAAAGCACAAACTTGCTGTGTGATTAAGAGTAGCACTGCTAACATCAATTTGAGTGCCCTTGACCACCCTTGCCCTTGAACACACCATTCAAAACATAAAGGCTTTGATTAAAAACCCAAAGGCAGCAGCAGATATGGATTCTTAAACTCTTTTTTTGCACACCCAGGTTATCATGTAGGTGCACCTGGATTATTTAACATACTTGTTAGCTTACTTGTTTGGCATAGTTGCTGTTACATTAACCAGAAATGTCCCATACAGCTTCCTTGTGGGGATTTTTCAACCTCACCAGTTACACAGGCACAAGCAGAAGCACAGGGAGCCTAATCTGTGGTCCTCTAAAAACCTGGATGCTGTTTACCTAGCACATTCTTCCTTGTGAACTTGCCTTTAAATGCTTGTTTTGGCAGAGGATACACAAAGTTCACCCCTGTGCAGAGAGCTGCAGGGATTTTGGAAGGTCTTTACTTCCCTTGAGTCAAGGGCTGAGGCTTTGTGTCGAACACAAGCAAAGGGGTGTAACTATAGGAGCAAGACTTAAGACGTTATCTGTGTGTAAATATTTTCACAAGTTGATCAGTAATTTCTGGACGATATCTCCCGAACTGTCCTGTCACACTACCAGTGCACGGTGACCTGTGGTCAGGGGCTGCGCTACAGGGTGGTGTTATGCATTGATCACAGAGGACTACATGCTGGAGGTTGTAACCCCACCACCAAACCCCACATCAAGGAGGAGTGCCTGGTGACTGTGCCCTGTTATAAGTCCATAGGTGGGTTACATTGTGTTGTTTTTGGTCACCAAACTTAAATAAAATGGTGTTCCTTCTGTGTGATGTTCCATCCTTTTCTTTTCCGGGTCATTTGCTCTAGATACCCTCCCAGTTGAGGCAAAACCTGTGTGGCATAAGCAGGCCATAGAGTTGGAGGAGGAGGTCATTGTTACAGAGGAACCAACGTGAGTACCAGACACCAACATGTGCATGCATGGGTACAAAAAAAGGACATTTTAGAGTAATTGTGTAATTTTTAAACCTATTTTTACACAATATGGTGTCTAAAGGACTGATAATTACAAAGGGTTTTGGAAATGCTGGCAGCATTTGGTATTTTAAAGTCACACAGTAACACAAACTAGCTGACTGAGGCAGTGGTAGACCAGCAACCCTCATGTTCAGAGGTAAAATGTACTCTGTATCTGTGGGTATCCTTTTTATTATCCACAATGTTGTCAGATTGTTCGAGTAACAATCTGAACCTCACAGGTTTGTGACAAAAACAAGCACTTTTAGTGGATGTATGTTGCCCCCAAGGATTACATTGCAGCCATTGCAACCCTTTTCCTGGCTGCCAGCTGAGGCAATCTACTGCACCATTTCCACATCTTTTTGTACATATTAGTCATTTAAACCCAAAAATACCTAATTACCACATGATGAGATCACAGTGGTTAGAAAACTACTATTTGCTGCTGCCTTCTATTGAAAGCAGTAGGAGCTGCAGTTCAAAAATATATTTAATATATATTTAAAATATATGATTTTACTTATACTGGCACTCTGCACTACAACCATATACCTGCAATTTACTGCCAGAAGTGAACGTTCTGTTAAAACCATCGCAGGTGTCGTGGCCTTATACCACAAATGAGTTAGGAGGATGCAACTGCTAAAGCTATAAATGACTCCCAAGCTTCATTACCCGGAAAAATCAGGGGAAATTTAATTCTTTAAATCACCCTGCAGGGCTAAAGAAGCTAAAGTCAGATACCAGATACACAGTTTCAAGAATGGTTTTCACAACCTGGAGGTTTGGATTTATCTTGAAGTGAAACTGAAGCAGACAGGGCCCGGTACTGCCATGAAACCGCCATCGTAGCGTGGTTGCATTCGTGTCAACAGCCATTTACAACCACATGGAGTCAAAATGCTCTATAGCTGCAGCCCCCATCCTTTTTTTGACACTTTTTGCCTTCACTGAAGTTAAATGTTGAATGCTGTTTTGCTTCAGTGAATTAGTGTTGGGGGTTAGGTAAAGGGTTATATTGTCAGATCTATGTAATGAATATGCTGTATGAGGTTATGTAAGGTAAAAGGGGAAGCTGAAGGTGAAAAAGGAAAAGCAGTGGTCTGCTCAGTCACTGTCCACCAGCATTACCTCAGCAAGCGTCAGATGTTCCAGATGTTCTTGTCCCACATATCGATTGAATAATAAAGGCTGTCCTCTAAAGATGAACAATATTTGGACTCTACCCCATACCTTGCATGACTCGTATTAGCAACCATGTTAGCCGGTTCAAAACATCTGTTACTTTGACTTAGTTTTGGAGTGGGGGGGGGCAAGCGCCAAAACATATGATTTTGCTCTCTTGCAAAAAAAGCATGTCTTTCCTCCAAAAGCACATAAATATGTGCATATAATATGCAGGCATTCCCAAGCCAACAACAATATCTGCCTACCATATGGGGCCAGGTTACGGATGTGAGGGGAAAGAGAAGGAAATTCCTGTGTTAGACTTATTGCACCTCCATTGCCAGGCCTTATGCCTGCCCTGAGCCACCGCTGTGCAACTGCTTGAAAAGTTGAGCCCATATATGTTCCACAACTTGGCCAAAAGTGCTTTTTTCACCTTACCACCGCCATGAGTGAATAAAATATTTCCAATGATGAAAATTTAATTGATATGATTAGCATGGGGCTTTGGCGGACACTACAGAAATGTGTTGTTTCCGTTCCATGAATGAAATCAAGATTGCTTTTGAGCCAGCAGATGTGATTTAATTACGCATGAAGATAAGCATTTCTGCCGGTTCACATGTTGACTTTGTTGCTTATGTTCCAAGGTCTAACTACCAGTGATTCATTTGTTTGTCCAAAAGGCAATGATTCCTTGAGCACTCATAAAGAGCCAACTTAGCTGTAATTATGAGCTCTTTATTGAGGCATCTTATAAAACGGCAGGGTGCTCTTGTGTTGTGGTCAGACTGCTCAAACAAGGAAGAATGCTGCACGTTGGTGGAGGCTGCCATGCTAGTAGGTATCTCTATGAGACACATGTTTCTCGATAATGTGTGCTGTCGGAAACTTGGTAGTCTGACAATCGAGGGAGTGCAGCGATGGAGCCATTAGGGCTGAATAAGCTTCACATACTGGGGTAAAGAAACAATATTTCTACCAGTCATATTCCATTTTGATTGAAGGAATCCAAAAAGCAAAAAGAAAATAGCATTTGTTTTTTTTGCACTAAACCCCATACCAAAGAGCTGGACACTGAAGAGACTTAACCATAATTACAAAGTGAGCAACAGAGCCAAGTTACTCTATATGATGTAAGGGGAGGAAATTACAAATGACCTGTTTCATTTATTTCACTTCAAAGGATTTGTACTTACTGTTTATGTAGTCATTCCCTTTTATTTCTAAGCTCAACAACTACATCCCTGTTCATAACACCGTGACATTTGCTGCTGATTCTGACTGTCTGCAGGGCAGTAGTAATTTCAGTATGCTCCTGGTTGGAACTGTTTTTGTTAAGTGCAAAACTAGACCTATGCAAGCACTGTTTAGAAAGTAATGCTGAGCAACCAGCCATCAGCACCAAATGTGTCACTTCATGATTGTTTCTGTGGATTTCATGGTCTTTCAGTCACTTGAAGGGAGCTCCAATGGAAATACAGCAACTACTGATTCAGTCAGGCACAGTGGTGATTTAGTACAGTTATTTCAGCTTGAGGATCTGGTGTTTAAGATTAGTTTGTATGTACTGAACACCTCTATTATTGTGTTTTGAAAATCCCTTTAAAGTCTATCAAGTCTGCCAAAAGAAGCAGTGGTGAGCTCAGCCCGAGACAGAGCCGTTGATGAATGCTATAAACGTTTGGGCTGCCTCTAACCGCTTTGTAGGCAAGATCAGGGGTAGAACTGGCTGCAATGACAACAATGCAGTGTGGCACCCTTGTGCAAAGAGAAAGGTAGCCAAGTCTGATGCACTGCTTTTAAAGCCTTTTGCCCTCCAGTCTTTTACCCTGTTGAATATCAGACTTGTTTATTTTTAGAAAGAGTTTGTCTGCTGTGGTTAAATTTGCCCGTCGTATGGGAAAATATCAGAACCAGGACTGAGGGCTGCAGAAAAGTTAATTTAGTATAGTTCCTATAGAAGGTATCAGGCACACCGTGTGTTACAAATGTTGTTTGGTCTTAACATTTATATGCTTCAAAATGAAAATATTCCCAGTGCTACATAATTCCATGAGCATTTAATGCACCCAAAGATAATGTGATCACCTGATCTGAGCATCACTGAAACATTATGGATTTTTGGAAAACACTGTTAAGGGGTGACAGTTCAGTCTTTGGGCCTTAAGGCATTCATGAATGCCAATAATAACAAGTATTTCCTTCTTTGATTCAGTCTTTAAGATGAGGATGCACATGAAAGCCATTTATCCAAGAATGACTGATCGTAATGCTTCACAGCTGTTCAATTAACCACAGCAGGACTGAATTTCATTTTGAAAAGATTTTGAAAGAGTTTATGAACTTAATGGTAAATGACTTAAGTCTGAATACTGGGGCAATGCTCAAAAACCTGTGGCTTGTTATCGAACTGCTTTCAGCACTACAGGTTTGCAAACAGTCAAATAAAAATGTAGCCATTTTTCAAAGGCTTTTTGTATAGTTATGTGAACTATACGAACTAAATGAACAGAATATTGTCCATATGTTTATGTGTGTGATTCATTATCCTGTTGGCTCTCTTCTCCAGCTTCATCCCTGGTCCCTGGCAGACCTGCAGCAAGACATGCGGCGCCGGGACCCAGCAACGGACCGTCAAGTGCCAGGTGTTGCTGTCCTTCTCCCAGACAGTTGCTGAACTGCCTGATGATGAATGTGAGGGGGTCAAACCTACCATGAGTCAGCCCTGCTACCGTACTCCCTGCTCTGGTGTTTTGGGCAAAGGAAAAGAAAGCGAACAGGAGGGAGAGGAAGAAGGGGAGTCACCCAAAAGAGAGGAACTGCACGACTGGGAATATGAGGGGTTTACGGAGTGCTCAGAGAGTTGTGGGGGAGGTATGGATCATTGTTGACCTCTCTCTCATTTGAGAAAGTAAAGAAATAGGCTTGTTAATTTTTAACTTTTCTTGTTAACTTAAGCTAATGGCTCTGTGAGGCTGTTCTTAGTCACAGTGGTCCTTTGAGCGAAAGTCTAACATCGCCATGCTAACATGCTCACAGTGACAGTACTACCTGAAGCAGGTATAAGGTTTACCATTGTCACCATCTTATTTCAGTGCATAAACCGCTAACTTTTGCTAATTTGCACTCAAGGCAAAGAACTGCTGAGACTGATGGGTATACCATCAGTTGTGTGTAAACGGACAAATGAAAATTTTGACCTGATGATGACACTAGATGGACATATAGGGCATTACCAGTTCCTTATTATAATTCACTCTGAAGGGATATAAATATGTTTGAACCTCAAAGTCAGGAGGTCTTCAAAGTCAGTAGGATGTATCTACTGGGGAGGATGCACAAAATTTCGTGGAATTGTTTTTTTAATATAGAAATGCAGGAAATACATTATATTCCTTAGTTTGAAAGCACTGTAAATCCTCAAGGCAAACCCCAGTTTGTCAGCATCACTGAATTTGTTCAAGTTGCTGTATTAAAATGAAACATCCCAGCAGTAACTGGTGACCTAACGTCAGTGGATGACTAAAGCCATGCCAGCATGGGCTTTGAAGTAGAAGTGAGTTATATGATATTAGATGACAATGGATGGAATACCAAGTTTAACCTTAAAGGCATCACTGACTCTCACGGCAGCAGTGCATGGACAGAGACAGCTTTCCTAAACATCCTGCCAACAATCATTGAGGCTTGCTTTAATCTCCCCACCTCGACATTCACGCCTGTATGCCTGTGTCTATGTGTTAATGTCTGCATGTGTGTGCATGTGTAACTTAATTTCTGCACATGGGCGTCAGCTTTTGTCCGTGTGTGTGTGTGTGTGTGTGTGTGTGTGTGTGTGTGTGTGTGTGTGTGTGTGTGTGTGTGTGTGTGTGTGTGTGCGCGCACTCACCCAAACCCAACAAACTCCCATTCGGGGATGATTACAGACTGGTATCAGATGTCACATA
The DNA here is from genome assembly GCA_037975065.1 of Chaetodon trifasciatus. Lineage (NCBI taxonomy): Eukaryota > Metazoa > Chordata > Actinopteri > Chaetodontiformes > Chaetodontidae > Chaetodon > Chaetodon trifasciatus. The sequence goes on along the minus strand of JBBMOE010000017.1, from coordinate 9,477,969 downwards.
CACACCCTCAGGGCTGCGCTCCTGTGAACCATCACACCGCTGTGGCGTTTGAAGTGCCCGTTTCACTGTTATTGTCCCCAACATTAGAAGCAGACGCAGAGATTTATGTTACGTTGCTTTTAACATGACCTGACATCACACCCTTAAAGTTTATCCACAGTTTAGGATAGAGTTTAAGCAGGCAGCTGCACTGTTTGCCCTGTTAGATACAACCACTGCTTGCTTTCAGTGAGAGGCCTTTTCTGGGTAGCTGTATGCATGTGTTTGCATTTTTGCAATTCATTCTTAGAAGATATGGGACACTAAGAATGTTTATATTGACTTTTAAAAGTTGAAAACACTTATTATTGAGTGCACTGATAGCTTATGGTTCTTGGGACATCCCATGTGACTGCCTGGTGCTGTCTAATCCCAGGTGTGCAGGAGGCTGTAGTCATCTGCCTGAACAAGCAGACCAGGGAGGCAGCAGACCAGAACCTGTGTGTGAGCTCCCGTCGGCCCCCGCAACTCCTCCAAGACTGCAAAACTCAGCCCTGCCCACCTAGGTACGGTAAAAACCCACAAATCAGACTTATATCATTATCATTTAGACATTGTTTAAAATAGTTTGTGCATAAACTAGACTTGATTGATGGATGCAGTAAAAATTTGGAGGAAATGTGTTTTTGGAAAAAGGGTTTGGCTGCAGAAAATATTAATTAAAAACAGGACTGAAATCTGGCTCTGCTCTTTATTAGTTTTCCAAGACTGTAACCCAGCAAAATATGTAATATATAGAGTTGGGACATTCATGTACCATTTCCTAGAGCCCTGATGCATCCCTGGATTCTACAGCTGGAACTGCTTAACTTTCAGACTCTATCAAAAAACACACATCACACAAGTTGAATCAATTAATCTCTACTAATCACTGGTTGTGTACAAAAGAGTTTGAAATCCTTATAATCCACTTAGTTATCCCTCTCAGTTTAAACCACTTGGGCCAATTAAATCATCATTTAGACCATTTGAGTCCAAGTGATACTGAAGCAGAATGACAGAGATGGATGGTTGTATCACTGAGAGCAGGAAATGGGCCAGTGGGATAGCTTGTGGAACCTGGTCGGAATCAGACACGATGGAGATCAGATGTCAGTAGCCCCTTTGACACAGTGATACTGCTGTGATGAAGATTCATTGTTACCAAACAACCAACCAACAAGGCTGGCACAACGCTGCCCCACCATTAGATTTTAGATAGCAGGGTGTGATGTGTAACTCAACAGCATCTGTGTCTAGTAGCTTCTGTGTTTGTGCATTTTATACAGAATGGCGAGGCGGAGTAATGCTGCAACATTCTCGCCTTGAACAAACTGTGTAAAATAGGCAACAGGTAGCAATCCCTGCTAGGCTCTGATCTTTAAAGGGTTTTTTTTTTTTTTATTATTTTTAATGGTTATGTCAGCAAAGAAATGTAGGAGGCCTCTGCTGCTCCACTTGGAATGAACACACATCATTCTGACAAATTTGCCACATCAATCTAACATTTGTCCTGAGGGGATGCTATTGGAAAACCCATGGGAGCCCATATGGATTCCTCCTCTGGGTGTTATGAATGTCCTTGAAAGATTTAATGCAGAACACATTATTATTATTCATTTTCAATATCCTATGTACAAAGTTGACACTTTGATCCTTATCTTTTGGGAACAATGAAATTTCATGGAAATCTTGACCATTAGGTTTAGAGTTTCCTGGTCAAAAAGAAGGGTCTTCATGATTTTGTGCAAGTCAAAAGGGTCAAGAGATCACTAATCATTGTAATCACCCTCTGGGGAAGATGAAGTTCCTTGCTAAATTTCAAGTTGAAGTTATTGAGATGCCACCATGCAACTGTGATATTTGTGTTTTTATAAGTACTGTAGATTGTTCTCACAGCATTTTGTATTCATGTAGCCCACACTATTATAGTTTTAGTGAAAGTTTTGCAGTTTTTTTTTTTTTTTAGTTTGCCCTAGCTGTTATCCACTGGGCCTCAATCTGGAATACAGTGGATGAACAATTTTTAAAATTCAAATGTGACGTTGCAAGCAATTTTTGTAAACAGCGCACAGAAAATTCATCAAATTCATGAAATACCTGAATGGTTAAACAGTAAAATGACATGTTGTTTAATATAGCTGAGCCATGGCGAAACGGTGAGTGGATTTTGCGGTGGGCCACACGTTTCAAGTTAACACCGTGCACAGAGTCAGTGTTCCACCACTCACACTCTTGTCAGAAAACCCAGAGGCTTGCAGCCTGCCCTTGCCTGTTTTTCCAGGCCTTGAGTCTTGTTTTCAGGCACAACAAACGCTGTATTGGGCTTGTTTCCTTTGGCCCTTTACTCCCTCCCTGAGGCCTCTTCACCCTCCCATATTAAGCTACACTCTTTGGATACTGTTCCCTCTGAAGGGAAACAGCCATAGGATTTGGCTTGTGAGTACAGTACTGGTCCAGAAACAAGTTTCATTCCCAATTCTCCTCAGTCCCTGGACCCTTGAGTAAATATGAGTAGCTTTGAAAAATCACCTAATCTGTCAAGCAATATGTAAAGTTGCTGCCATCTTGGTCAAAGCCAAAGCTTTCAGATGTGTTTCAAGGCACAGTGACGAGTTAGATACATGCCACATCACTTTCAAGATTGGAATAAAAGCAAACTTTGATGTTAGATTGATCACCCTGTATGAAAGTGTGTTGGACAACAAAGTTAATATTGATCCATGGAGTTCATTGGGAAAATGCGGGTGGAGAAGTAATGCTGCAGGGATTTCTCAAATATCTCTGAATTCAGGCCCCATGAATCACTCTTTTCGTCTTCACGCATATTCACTTTCATGAATTTCACTTCCATGAATTTACACATTCATAAGACTGCAAGAGTGTCCTCTCCTGGGATCAAATGAAAACATCAAGCATTCTGACTGAACTCCTCCTGACTGTAGTCCTTTACAGATTGGATAATGGGGCGTTATATTCATACACATACACACACACTCCCACACCCACACACACACCCACACACACACAAAAGATGTATGGTGGTTAATCAGGAACGGCAAAGGTTAAGAGTTGAAAAATCATGATATACAGTAGTTTGATAAATAGTTTGATAGTTTGATGATTATCATTGTATTCACAGGTGGGAAACAGGAGAGTGGAGTTCATGCTCAGCTACCTGTGGAGTTGGTTTGATGACCCGGACTGTGACGTGCACGCACCGGCCCTCTCGCAACAGCAACCGCACGGAGGTTTTGAGAGATGAAGACTGTCAGAACCCCAAGCCCAGTCCAGTCCAAGCCTGCAACCGATTTGACTGCCCTCCTATGTGGGACACACGTGACTGGGGACAGGTCTCTCACCTCTGATGTTCATCACTTTAAGTTCCTGGTCCAACAATTAGGCTGAAGCATCTAGCATGGTGTGCTAATATAACCCGTGTGATTTATGCATTTTTGTCTCTGCAGTGCTCCCGTAGCTGTGGTGGTGGATTTCAAAGAAGGCAGGTCCTGTGCAAGCAGCGGTTGGCTGATGGCAGCATCCTGGAGCTGCCTGACACCTTTTGCCCTTCCAAGAGTCCTGCAAACCAGCAGCCCTGTGCCAAGCCAGAGTGCCCACCTCAATGGGTCACAACTGACTGGTCCCAGGTAGGCTTTCCTCAGGGCATCAATCTACCCTTTAAAGATAAAATCAAATTTTATGCATTGAGCATTTTCACATCTTGTGATATCACTTATTTGTCCAGTGTTCAGTGACTTGTGGAAATGGCATTCAGAGACTACAGGCAGTCTGCAAAAAACAAGGTAAAGATGGGGGGCATTGGACTGTAGACCCTGAGAACTGCTCCCAGATGGCACGACCCAACAGAATCCGGCCGTGCTCCCTCAGGCTCTGTGAAAGTAAGAGACCCACTGTTTGGCTCATTTCATCAATTTGTACTGCAAAGAGAGTGGAAATTAGTGGAAAGATTTGATAGTTAACAAGAAATACATTGGATAGCTAACTTTGGTCAATTGTCTTTGCACATGCACAGAAAAACAGATAGCAGATAACAATAATTAAGCCATTTACCTGTCTGGTTAATTTCATCACAGACTCTGTCAAGCCTGATCCGACCATACTGGCCCAGAGGAAGGTGTATATCCAGTGGAAGAAGGGCAAAAAGTTACACTTGGTAGTGGGAGGCTATGCCTACATTCTGCCCTGGACGACTGTGGTCCTTCGCTGCCCAACCCGCCACTTTCGCAAGGGTCACATCCAATGGTTGAAGGAAGGAAAGCCCCTGGTCAGCCTTCCACACCTCTCCATAACATCACTAGGTTATGTGAAGATTCAGCAGGTTCGTGCATCTGATGCAGGAATATACACATGCATCGCAGGTCCGGCACAAGAGCATTTTGTCCTGCAAATAATAGGCAGCAAACAGAAGCTCTCTGTTCCAGAGTCATGGCTCCTCACAGATCGCCAGCAAAAGGTTGGGCAGCCAGATGTGACCTCAGCAGTAGAGAGACATCAGGAGCTACCCATCTCCCTCAACCAATACGACAGCATTGTTGAGCATTTGCTTGAATTTAAAGGCTCCCTCCAAGATGAAAAAGACATTGGTGATAAGTCACACTCCAGTGAAAAGAATAGGTCCACCCTGGAGGATGAGAGCTCAGAACTTTCAAGCCTGCTCGTACTCACTGCTGATACTCACAGGCTAGATGAGATCACGCACAACCTCTCTGAAGGCCTTGGTGGACCATGGGGAGAACAACTCATCGCACAACTGCTCAGTGAACTTACCATGGCACAAGGCGAAACCAATGAGTCTACTCTTCATCCCCCAGAAAGTGCAGAATCCTCTACACAAGGGCCCCTCCTTTACAAACCAAACATCAAAGCCCACTCATCCAGGCCAAGAAGCCCTGTGATCATCCAACGGTCTAGGAAGGTTGGAGTGGTGTCGTCGTCGTCGGACATGATAGTTCATGTGGGAGTGCCGGTTTTGCTGCAGAAACCCATTGCTAGTTTGGAGCTGAGGTGTGAGGCACTGGGGAACCCTGACCCATCCCTCACATGGACGAAGAATGGAAAAGAGTTGCACTACAACAGCAGGTAAGACCTACCCTGAAATGTGTCTTTTTGTGCAAAAGGCATTAACAAAACTTCAGATTTTGTACAGAAGTAGCTGACTGTCCTTTGACGGAATTGTTATAGATTCAGTGGTTATGTTGTCTTTGTGTCGGCAGAGTAGGCCTGTTGCCTACCGGCTCACTGAGGATCCAGTCTCCAAGCAAGGTGGATGAGGGTCTGTACACCTGCACTGCAAGGAATCGTCTGGGTTCTACATCTCTTTCGTCTTGGCTGCAAATTACAGGTAAGGTCCACAAAGACTTTGTTCACAGTAATATTTTTTTGAAATCATATCGTGTTATTGGTGAAGCACATGGACAGGGACTTGTGTGTCCAATTTCAAGTCGATCAGACTAACAGAGTGCAGGGTGTTGCCTTCCCAAAACTGTATTTTTGGACCTTTATTACAGCACCACCGTCTGTCTGATTGGGCTTGTATTTTCTTGGGATGCACATGTACATCATTTCCAGTTATTGGGCTGAGTTTCATGTTTCTAGCCGAGTCCAGCTTATGCAAGTTTGAGCTTCAGAATAAGACAACAACAACAACTAATAATAATAATAAATAAGCACAAACACAGTAGGGTTCTGCCCATTTGAGCCTTGAATGGTAATGAAAAACAACACATCTAGAGCTTTCAGTTAGGGTCAAATAGTAAAGAAATAACAGCTTTGATCTAAATATTGTTCCAATTTAAGTTATATTATTTTCGGAAATATGCTTATGTACTCTCTAGTCCGGAGATAGATGAGAAGATAGATGCTGTGCTCTCATGTCTGTGTATCATGAAACTAGAGCCAGGAGACAGCTAGCATATCATAGCATATAGACTGGAAAAAGGGGGGAATCAGCGAGTCTGGCTCTGTACCAGTACCTCCACAGCTTCTTTTAACTAACTGTAAACTGTTTTTATAGTTAACCATACAAATGAGACAGTTGGTATTAACCTAATGTCAAGCTGAGTTTGTCCTAATATACTGTCATGTAGTCCGGTTTACAGTAATATGTGTTGTTCTTTTGTGGTTCAGGCTGAGACATTCTGGGAAAGCATTCTTTTCAGCTGAGAAACACACACAGGCATAACCACAGGCACAGATATACAGTAAGCTTTTACATACCCCAGTGGCTCATCTGGCTGAGTCAGTGATGGGGAATGTCCGGAGCGTGCCACAGCTCGGGTCATCTCCAAACTGCGCTGTCCTTCGTCTCCTCAGAGCATGATCAGTCACAACCTAGATGAATTTTCATCAAAGCACCGCCACGTTGGGTTTCCTGATGCTCCGAGTTTACTCCCCCATACAATATCAATTAGAGTTTCCAGGCAGTGTTTCAAAGAAGATTTAGCGGCTGCATCTCATTCGCCTAATCTAAACGGACAGGATAAAGGGATTTAAAAGTGCTGAAAAATGTCCAATCTGGATTTTCTTCTATTTCTAATTCAAACTCAGTTGAAGGTCATGTCTACAGATGCACTTCAGAAAATCTTCAGAATGCAATCCCAAGTACTGTGAATGCCTTTGTATGGAAATTGAACTGATGTAATTCTCTCCCAGGTTCTTTGAAAGTGCCATCTCATTTTTTAAGAACAGGTCATGACATTCTTGGTCATGTCAGACTGACTAAAGAACCTATTGAAATATATCATTAATTGTATTCTTATTATCAGTGTCTATCAGGCAAGATAAATCATCATCAGTTGTGTCAGATGTTGCTGAACTGTTAATTTCTCTCTTCTTTTGACTTCTACAGTATCAAGCACCATAAAGATATATTTTCTTTATTGCATTTTCAGGTGGCAAAGGAAGGAACTGTGTCCAAGTTAATGGTATGGGAGCAAATGGCCCCGTTTGCCCTGAGAGGAGTAACAGCAGCCAGTCTGCTGAGCTGTGCCATGGACAAGCCTGCCCCTTCAGGTACCTTGCTATTACTACATGTCTGTCCAGCTGGATACTTTGAGTATTAGGTTTGATAAAACCAGATCCCACTGTCTCCTTTACATGCATTCCAAATTTCTCCATGGAATTCAATCATGCTTCATCTATCCTAAGGTGTCGAGTCCTTCTGGGCTTAAAACATCCCCAGAAGCTTTCTGATAATCTTATAAACTTGACAAGCTATAGTCCACTCTTCCTCTGTGGTTGGTTTAGGTGGCGAGTGGATCATTGGTCACCATGCTCAACCAGTTGTGGAGGTGGGTCACAGACCAGGAGTGTCCGCTGCATGAAGGGTCCTGAGGGCAGATCAAGAGAGGTGGGCAGCCAGCACTGCCTTGGCACAGGGAGGAGACCCTCTGACACCAGGCTCTGCAACCAACTGCCCTGTGCCAGGTGGATCACAACCCACTGGGGACTGGTAAGTCTACTACAAACACATGTCAATAAGTGTACCTGGACTGCGTCAAGGTTGTTTGCTTCACTCTGTGCTAATTCTTGGTCAGTTAATTTGAGGTAGTTTCTCCACTATTGAAGAACAGGCACTTTGGAGGATTTGTTTATTTTATTTGCTTTCCACAGTATTGAAGGGGGAAGCACCCTGCTAATCCTTCCTCCTCTATAAGGAGACACAGGTTTGTTGTAGTAAGGGAAGTCATCTTTTTTTCTGCGTTAACCCATTCACACCTTCTTATATTATTGGAATTTACCCGTCTGAGATTCCCATTGTCTCTAAAACCTTTGCAGAATATTTGCCAAAAAGTAGCTCCCACACAAAATATGAAGTAATGGTTTTGTTATGAGGCATATGTTATACCTAAAAGCAGAACTTGTTAATAACTCTGATGAAATGTCTTCTTTTAGTGTCATGGTCAATGCGTGGGTCCCAGTCTGGCCACACAGCATCGCCATGTTTACTGCCAAGACACGAATGCCACCAAAGTCCCTTATAAGATGTGCAGTGGACTCCAGAGGTAAATATGGATATCATGATATGAGCATACTGGATATCAACAGAGTATTTCTGACAACTTATAGACCTTTCATTTCTGTGTTTGTAATCATAGGCCCATCTCCCTGAAGAACTGCTCCACAGAGGCCTGTGCCCTTCACTGGCGTGTCGGGCCATGGACGCAGTGCACGGCCACCTGTGGGCGGCACGGTTTCCAGTCACGCCAGGTGACCTGCGCTCACCGTCGAACTGGAAAGGCCATGCGTGAACATCACTGCATGTGGAGGCCTCGCCCTCCCAGCTGGCAGCGATGCAATATTTTGTCGTGTGGCAGAGGTGAGAAAAAGTGTCACTCGTGCCAAACTGAAGACAGGTGGTGTCTTAATTACTTAATTATATGTTGGATAGCATATTCAATATAGTATAATTGCATACAGTACATTGATGGTGCTCTATACGTAAATCTACTCTGACAAGAAAGGTGAAAGTAAGCTCAGTACAGCACTAGCTTGTTGCTGTCTGTCCTAGCCTCTGGCACACAACACAGCCATCTGCTCCTCTGTCTTGGGGAGAGGTGATTAGGCTTAAAGTGAGAACGTGTCGTAAACTGTAACCTCTGTTTTTTGCAGCAGGAGAGTGTCGAGACAGCACGAGGTACTGTGAGAAGGTCCGACAGCTGGAGCTTTGTCCGCTGCCCCAGTTTAAGAGTCGCTGCTGTCATTCCTGCAGAAACACCTGAGGCTGGGACAAACAAAGAGTGCCATGGACAGCCTGGATAGACTGGGAAGATGCTGAGACGGCCAACAGAGAATTGAAACCTCTATGCCCCCTCCTTACACCCACAACTGTCTTTATGATCAGTCTTGGACGGGGATACCCGAGTGTGGGGGAATGTTTGGATGGTCATACCGAGAGTGGCTGTGACCTACTCTTCTCAAAGATGCCATGTGTGGGTTTGAATTTGGAAGTTTTGAGAGCACTGACAGCAGTGTGTGTTAATGAAGGCTTCAGTTTAACTTTCAAATCTGAAGTTCATGCCAGCAGAAAAAGTAACTAAGATACATTTACATTGCTAGTCATAGAAACTTGTGGTGACTGTCTTGTGTCAAAAAGGGGAACTTGTGAAGAATTATTATACTGATGACTAGCAATAATGCTGGTGTCTGGTGTAGTTTCAGGGCTTTCCTAAAACAAATGGAACAGTAGTGCTGCACCACCATATTCTGTTGTAGCACCTTCACTTCATGTCCAAATTAGGGTGCATATTATCATGCAGTTTAGCACAATACACAAACATGTAAGTCATGCATTTTTTTTTTAATTGATTGGCTTCATACCCGGGGATTCTCAGAAGACCCCTGAGCTTTTAATGACCACTGGATAGTTGTGTGTTTGCCTTTATTGCCTTTATGGTCTCCAAAACAGTGTTGTTAAATAGTTTTGATGCTAAATGCTAAATAAGCTTTTATTAATGAGGTATGCGTAAACTCTTGTTTAAAACTGAAATACAGCACAATGCTGCATGTAAATGGGAAATGGCTAACAGGACTAAAAGCCTATTATTTGATAAATGGCACACATTTGGTATCAGCCACCTGGGAACTAGCTCTGTGCTGTCATTTTTAGTCATTTTAGCATGTGTTGACCGCAGTGATTGGTCAAGTCATGTAAAGAGGAAAGGAAGGCGTTTAAGTGCATTTTTGGTTGAAAAAGTAGGACATGATAAAGATTTATCTTGCATGGGTTGCACTATGGAGGTGTATGACTGAAGCAAGTCAATTTTTGGAAAAAAAGACTTTTTGCACTCAACTCATCCAAGTCTGTTCAGAACATGGCTTGTCGAGTTTTTTTTTGTAAAGTTACATTGTTTATATATTTTGTTTTGTGAGTTTGGTATTTTTTGGAAAGGTATTTGTCAAAATCTCCCTTTAACCACTTGGTAATGTTACAGCACGTTTAAATGTGAGGTGAACATAATAGTTCCTCATTGAGCTAATAAAGCTCAGTCTATCCTGTCCACCAAATGATATTTTTGCTTTAGTGTGACATTTTAAGAAAACAGCCATTACATTTGACAGTTCTTCTTCCTTCGACAGATTTTAGTGTTAATTGAACTTAAAATTTGTAAATATGACCTCTGTGTTATATTTGGATATTGGATAGAACAATAGCAAACTTTTTAAAGATCATCATTAATATACCAGACATGCATTACTGTACTATAGACAGAGTTTGCACTTTTAACATTTTGTCCAGGGTTCCTCAATTCTTCATCATTCAAGTGCAACGCATACCTTAGCAGGAGACTACTTGGCCTTTCATTAAGGTGTGATTATTTGATTTTATGAGAGGAAAACATAATTAACATATTACTTATGCTCTTAAGTTATGTAGATATTTGTTTTGTCCTTTTAACTATTTATTTTCATGCGTGTTCTTGTGCATAGTTTTGTAAATAATTACAGTGGTGGTTTTAAGGTATTCATTTCCCTGCAGGTTTTTTTTTCTGGTATTTGATGTGCATGCAATGGGGACCCTCTGCTGGTGACGCGATGTCTTGTGCTCTGCTCATGCCTGGTTAATCATTGAATAAAACCAAATACATTCCTTTCATAATCTGTTTTGATTTTCTATTTTGTTATATCCATAAGATCACTTTAAAATATACTTGTATGCTGCTTAGTCTACTATTGTTGCTGATATCTGCTGTTATCTTGATATGGACAACCAACAAGACCACTTGCTTTGATACTGAAGACTGCTGCATGAGATTTGTCTTCTCCAATAGCACAGGCACACAGGCATAATCTTAACAATGTAAAGAATTAATGTGGCAATAACATCATTGTTGAATGAAGTAGGGTAAGATTATATACAGAGGGTGATCCATGTGTCACGCACTGTGTTATCCATCCATATTTGTTTTCTCAGAATCAGAATCAGAATTACTTTAAAAGGACTGTTTCCTGGATAAATCACGTAAAGTCTAACTATAAATGTGTAAGGTCAAATGATGACTGTCACCACTGTCTTTACCTTGAATGACGTCATCGTCTACCTATCCTCGAGACCATAATATCAAAGTCATGTGACTGACTGATGGCATTCAAACATTTCTGTAGTGGCTGAGCCCTGAGGAGGCGTGAAGAAACGACAGCCACTGTCGGTGAAATCATGCCCAACAGCCCCTGAAACTGGGGCAAAAGTCCCACAAAAACCGTTCACTGCCTCTCAAAGTTGCTTTTCCTTACATCCAGCTTGAGACCAAAGGACTTTACATGGGAGAACACATTAGTAGAAACATGAAAAGTTACTGTTTCTTTTGACTCATTTGCATTACTTTTCATGAGTTACTACATGAGTTGACTACATCTGCTGCAATTTCTGTCACACCACTTAAATAATCCAATAATCAAAATTTGAGCGCTTAGGCAAAATATATAAAAGGTGCATGTTAGTATAATGGGAGGTTCTACCATGAAGCTGCAGGAAGTAGATGTTCAACTGTGTTGCGTTATGATGACAGAACTCTCTTTCAACAGAGTTGATCAAACAATATTGAACTTCCTCTTCCTGTATTTATAGCGTAGCAATCACTTTCTATTTTATAGCTCTTGAAGAGGGACAAACTGACACAGGATGAGAGGATATTCACTTTACAACATCTAGATGCTAGCACCAACAGCAGATCAGAATTGTACTTTTCTGATTTGTGCTGCTGATTCTTCCAGATCAGTTATGGTAGAAAAGGATGCCTGTAATTCTTTTTTGACAGCAATCAGGGTTCTGAGAGTTTCTCTTGTGGATGAACTTGAAGGACGGATCGACTCTCTGCTGGAAATATTAGTAAGTCGGGAGTTGTTCACTCGTGATGATCGTGAGGAGGTGCTGTGTCAGTTGGGGCCCCGGGCAAGAGTAAGAAAAGTGTTGGATATCCTGGAATGTAAAGGCGAGGAAGCAGCTAAGACTTTTTTCTCAGTTAGAACTCATCATCAAGAAGCACAGAGGCACTTCAAGGAAGGTGACAGAGATCAACCTCAGTCTGCAGGTATGCATTCAAACTACAGAAAGAAAAGATTTAAGTTTATATTTGGAATGAGGAAATGCTGTGGGTTCAACAATTGAAACAGCATCGCATTTTAAACATAATCAGCATGTGGTGTTTCATGAGGTACTATTAAATAATAATGTTAGTTTCCTTGGTTAATGTAAAGGAGGAAGTAAACAACCCTGTGTTGTAGAATGTTAATAAATAAAGCAACCTTGAACTGTGTGAGAGACAAATGATTAATGAATCTTATTGTCTTTTACAGAGTACATCAAGGTCCAGCAAAAGCATAAGGATGTCCTCAGGCGCCGGAGTGAGAGCATACTCTTCTACAACACTCGACATGGCGAGAAAATCCTTTTCTCTGAACATTATGTCAATCTCTTGTTGGTCGACGGACACCAGGGCTTGGAGCTAAAAAGACACGAGGTTCTGGCGTTTGGACAAAACCGTCTATCTTTGCAGCAGAAGTCAGGGGAGCACAGGAAAATTGCACCATCCAAACTCTTTGTAAGCGTAAATGAAGACCGTCCAGTGAAGAAAGTTTTGGTGACAGGGGTGGCCGGTATTGGAAAAACCATCCTGGTGCAGAAGATGCTGTTCGATTTTGGGGGAAATAGTGCTAATCTTGCATTTGACTTCATCATCCACATGACCTTTAGAGACCTGAATCTGATCAACAAACCTACAAACCTCCGGGAGATGGTCCTGCGTAAAAACAGGCACCTGGCTAAGGAACTGGATAGCATTTTAGCCAATGACAACAAACTGTTGATCATCTTGGATGGCTTTGATGAGTTCAGACACTACAGGAGTTGCGATGTAGACATATTTGTGACTGAGCCAGATGAAGATGCAGAGGTGGTGGAGGTCTTTGGGAGTTTAATACAAGGTGAACTGCTGCCCAATGCTTCTGTCATGCTCACAAGTCGACCTGCGGCTATCAACCACATCCCTGTGGGCTGTATAGACCGTTTTGTGCTCATTGCTGGCTTCTCTTTGGTTGAAGTTCAAGACTTCTTCTCACGTTACTTCCAAGACTGTGCCCTCGCTGACCGCATGTTTGCTGTAGTATCAGAGAATGAACTAATGCTGACACTGTGCTACATACCTGCATTTTGTTACATTGTGTGCTGCATCCTTAAAGAAAGCAAGGACCTCTGTGGAGAGAGCCCCAAGACCATGACAGACATTTATGTGCAGTATCTGGTGGCCTTGCTTCGTTCTCACACTCAAGCAAGAGCGGAAACATTTGTTGGAGAGCAAAGAGCAGTGCCTGTCCAGCCGTTGTCTGATATTGTGCTCAAGCTGGGCCGACTTGCCTTCCAAAAGCTGATGGAGCATCAAACACTATTCTATAGCAGTGACCCAGATGTTGCAGCGTTAGAGGGATGCAGCCTTGTTAGTACCTTCCTTGATAAGACAGTGGCACAAGAGCCCGGCTACATAGAGGAGGTTTACTCCTTTGCGCACCTTACTGTTCAAGAGTTCTTTGCAGCAGTTTATTGTGCAGTAACAGATCACCCATTACCTGATGCACTTCAACACACCACAAATCCTGGGGAGGGGTCCAACTATGGACATTTGGACCTTTTCAACCGTTTCCTGTCTGGAATCCTTTCTGAACGCAATGCTAGTCTACTGTCAAGGCAGGTGGGACTGTGTTGCCATAAAGAAAAAGTGGAGGCCTATCGTCAGAGGATCATCAGAGAACTTACAATGCTCTGTGAGAATGGGGCCCATATCCTGAACCACTTACACTGCCTGTTTGAGCAACAGGACTCCTCTTTGGCTCTAGCTGTACAGCCAAGGACACTACGAGTTAATGTCAGTGATGAAACACTCTCCCACATGGATTACAATACCATCAAGTACTTCCTAAACTCTACAAAGGGCAAAATATCAGAGCTGGATCTGACAGGGACGGGAGTAAGTTATGAGGCACTTAGAGATATTCAGGCCCTGCTGCTCAGATGTGAGAGTCTTTGGTGAGTTCCAGGTAAAATTCGTTTTGCATCGTCTAATTCTCTGAAGTTTATGACATTGAGTTTTCTTTATTCTAGCTTTGGTTTGTAAGGTTATGTTGTCTAAACTCTGAATTTCCATGTGGGTAACACATATTTGTGTGCAGTGTCAACTGTGAAGAGACAGCACCATCAGGTTGAGGAGTATGTAACATGTCTTCTACACTAACTGCACTGTTTCATTTTTAAGGCTTGGGGAAAACACCCTCAATATGGACATAGTTCAAGTCATTGCTGATGTACTAGAAGCGTCAGAATGTATAGTCTACCTAGGGTAAGATGTCAATTGATTTTGCAGGCTTTTGTAGATAATAATAATAAAAATATATTTCTTGTATCAAAAAAAGATTGCAAGCACTAAGCAGATGTAAATAGTACAATTGTTCTTTATTTGAGTGTTTCACACTTTCTGTCATCCTTTTCAGACTTGGATGGTCAAACATTGGTGATAATGAACTACATGTTCTTTCTAGAGCCATAGGGGTGAAAAGAAAGCTCCAAGAATTGTGGTAAGAGACTCGTGAGAAGGGTTTTGCAATATGTCACTCAATATATTTTGGGGAAATGGAAGTCTTTCGAGACAGATGATGAGTGTGAATCATGAATCATTTAAAACCTGGCACAGATGAAATAATGTTGAAAATGCTGTTCTGATATTTTTTTTTTCCAGTGGAAACCTGTATCACCACTCCAGTAAAATTACTATTTGTTCAACTGGATGGAAGTTTTGTCTATAATCAAGTTTGCATTGAGCTTTCAGTCCATCCCCTAAAATAAGACAAAATGTTGAAAAGGGGACAGACCTGATTACATGGGCACAAAGCTGGGCACTGGAATCTGAATAAACTAAAACATTTAAAACATTGTTCAGGACATCTTATAGTACTGTTACCTGTGTGCTTTCATAGGTTGGAAGGAAACCGAGTGAGCTACAGAGGTCTGCTGTCACTCAGTGACTTGACCCCAGATCCTCTGAAAAAAGTTGTGTGAGTGACTTACTTTTTTCAACAAATAACTGCAATTGATATTTCAACAATTCAATTGTTCTGAAGATTCTGTGGATTCTTTTTACATGCAGAGCCATATGGAATGACCTGACCGACACAGAGTCTTTGTGTGCTGAAGAAAGTGTAACTGTGAACTTCACAGATGACGATTCATGGGATGCGTGGGGGGCATGGGTTTTCACAAGGTGTGAAGTCAGCAGCAACGAGAAGTTAGTGACTGTACTCCACAAAGTGTGCAACATATCTGTCGACTGCTTAGAAGTCCAGTGGGCAAAGACCTTCTACAAAAAACTATCACAACTCATCAAGCGCAGGATTGAGTTCTGCACCGAGGATGACATGTGCAGGAAGCTCAAAAAATTTGAGAGTATTTTGAACCTCTGACAGATGGACATGTACACCATCTTCAAGTTATAAGCATTGAGTGAAGCAAATTGATTGTGGAGGACAAAAAGGTAAAAACGATGCATTGTTAAAGCATGGTTAATGCAGAAATAGTCTTATTCATGCATAATGCACCAAGTAATTACTTCCTAAAAAACAAACATCAATTCTACAGCTGATACTGTATAGGGTGGAAGTAGCAGTCCATTATTTATATTTACCTACATAGTGCCAGTTGCAAATTAGGGGGAACAATATTTACCACAGATATAGTCACAGAATACATCTGATGTGATGATCAATTGTGTGTTTTAAAAGACTAAAGTAAGCAGTGGCCCGTACGGGGATCGAACCCGCGACCTTGGCGTTATTAGCACCACGCTCTAACCAACTGAGCTAACCGGCCACGTGATCAATGGACATAAAATTTGAATTTTATTCAAAGACATCCACCCCCACAGATATCATGAGAGAAAAATAATAGAAAAGATGAGTTTAAAAATCAAAATACGCCACAGAATATGTAGGCTAACCTATATGTTACTGGAAAGGGCTAATTAAACTGCCTTGCATTCGGATGCGGTGTTTTCCCCTTCTAAATAAAAGCACAATGTATGTCAAACAAGTGAAACAATTTAATTGGTAAAATGAAATGTATGTACTTTTGATATCGATCTGTTTTATATTTATTTTAATTGTGAATGTCAATGCATCAACATTTTACATGCATCTACTCTGAAGAGAATTGAATGGTGTTGTTGAATATGTAACGTACTATTACAAAAACGAAAAGATGTATTGTAACCTGTGCACAATTGTCAATAAAATGTTGAACCTTTCATGCGTGCTACCATAGACAGTATGAAACATCACACAGAGCATATTGCATTTTATTTCGGGGAAAGTGACCGGAAGTTGTCTAAACTGGTGTGACGACTTTTTTCTGCGACGTCTCACTAAACGCACTAAAGCCGTTAGGAAGAAGTAAGCCAGCAAGCTGTTTTCTGTTATTTTTGTGTATGGTGTGCGTGAAACCAGGCTGTCCACTCATCTCAAATTGGGTGAGTTTCGTAAATGATCGTATCAGTTCAATATCCAGCGATGGGTTGACGGATTTTGAAAAGCAGCGGGCATGCCTGCAGCATTTTTAAAACGTCACTAACATTACCCTCGAATTGACTCACTAACTTTAACCGTTTGCTAACGGTAGTGCTAGCTAAGCTATAGTTGGCTAACTTAGCATGCATTGATATGAAGTGAAGAGTTGCTAAATGTGAAGCTAATAGTGTTTTGCTAACTAGCGTAAATCGTATTAATTTGTTGATACTACTCATGGGGCGTGAACGCCATTGACTTGTGGATTCTGTACAAAGAGACGTTTTTTCATGGAGCTAATAACAACTGTGAATAAAATTTTGTGTAAATTATCGTTCAGTAACGCCACGACGCGTAGTGCGTACATTAACACGACCTGTATATAAAAATACACGTAAATGGGTACAGTGGAGAAGCGTATTTACTGTGCTGATTAATAAGTGTGCATGTGTGTTGCAGTTTCACCCAAAGGATGATGGACACAGAGAGGGCAGCTGGTGGTGCTGGTACAGCAAAACCCAGCAGCAACAACAAGGAGCTGGAGAAAAAGAAGAGGTCTCGTGTCAAACAGTTGCTGGGTGATGTGAAGAAGCAAGTGGAGTTCTGGTTCGGTGATGTAAACCTTCACAAAGACCGCTTTCTGAGAAAACTCATTGAGGAGTCAGACGATGGATGTAAGGAGCTAACAATAACGACAATACACCAGTGCATCAGTGTAAGTTTTCACATGACGGCGTTGGATTTTGTTGTAAATGTTGCACTGAATGTGTTCTTTGTCTTAGACGTTGACATATCCGTGTTGGCGGACTTCAATCGAATGAAGAAGCTGACAACTGACACCAAGCTGATTGCGAGAGCGCTGAAAAATTCATCCATGGTAGAGGTACTGTGAAGTGAATCAATATCAGAACAGTCACATGCTATTGTTGAATATTTAGAGAGGTTGCACAGAGGTCCAAACTAATGTCAAATGAATGCAGTGAACACAAATGTCTTCCAATTTTGTTTCAGGTTAACCTAGAGGGAAATAAAGTACGGCGCCAGCTTCCGATCGGAGACATCCCAAATGATGTCGACAGCCGCACAGTCTATGTGGTAAAAAAGAGTTTTATGTTCTTTTTTTTAATTTGGTTTTCTCAGAAATGTCTGGACTACATTTGCAGGAAACACTAATTTAAGACCTTACATTGGGGTGACTCACACACTTATTTGCTGGTTATTATGACAAACATATTCCTGCCAGAATGAAGAGTTATTGGACCACAAAATAATACATTTTTCTTTTTTAAAAAGGAACTTTTGCCCAAGGATGTGACACACAGCTGGATAGAGAGAGTCTTCACAAAATGCGGGAATGTGGTTTACGTTAGCATCCCCAGATACAAGTCCTCTGGCGACTCCAAGGGTTTTGCCTTTGTAGAGTTTGAGAAAGAGGAAGAAGCACATAAAGCCATAGAGGTGATAACTTATTAATACTTCACTGTTGCCTGAAATATCTGATGATTTGGAAAGTCCCTTTTGTTGGCAGGGAGGAAACTCATAGAAAAGTTTGGTCTTTGAAACAGATGCTCAACAACCCGCCTGAAGACGCTCCCAGGAAGCCAGGGATTTTCCCCAAGACGAAAAGCAGGAAGCCCATTCCTGTGCCAGGTGACAATCCACCATCGGGTACAGTGACTTCAAATGCTTTTCTTTCTACCACCTGCAAACATAAATCCACTGACTCTATCAAAAAAAAGTGTCATTTGTTATGTTGATCCCAATGTCTTGGTGTTTGTGCACTGTAGGTGAAGAAGAGGAGAAGAAAAAGCGAAAGAAAAAGAAAAAGAAAGAAGGTGTCACAGCTCAGGCTCCTGCTGAAGAAGCCGTAGAGCAGGCAATGGAAGCGGAGCCTTCGGAGCAAAAGAGGAAACGCTTGGCAGCGGTGGAGTTTGAACCAGAGGTGGCTGCCACTCAGAAAGCACCTGGCAAACTGTCAGAGAAAAAAAGGCGACGGTCGCAGACAGTAGAGGGATCCGATAGTGAAGTACCATCTAAGCTGAGGAAGATGAGTGAAACTGAAGGTGGAGAGAAGGAGAAAGATGTAACAAAGACCAGTAAGTAATCAGAGTATCTGATGGTCCAAGTGACAGTGCCTAATATCTTCTTGTTGACCTTTTCACAACTCCCCGTGCTTTTTATATTCACAAGCTAAAACCACGTGGTGCAATGAAACCATAAGTTATTTTTTGTGTTGACTGCATTATTCACCTTTTTCAGAACCCCTCCTACAAAGCGGAAGAGAGAGTGGTGTTGAGGAAGGGAAGGAAAACAAAGACGACTCAATGGTAAAAGCAAAGAGGAAGAGAAAAAAGAAACACAAGGAGAAACTGAAAATCGGGGAGGAAGTCATCCCCCTCCGGGTCCTGTCAAAGTAAGATCTTGATTGAATTAATGTTTGAAACTCCTCAGAGCCCAAATGACTCCCAACACAATGATGCATATGTTTCTTCCCTTTTTTGTCCACATTAAGGAAGGAGTGGCTCGAGTTGAAGGACGAGTATCTGACCCTGCAGAAACGCAGCATGGCGTCCCTGAAGAAGTGCATTAGTAAGATTGATCGCGAGGAGCGCAAGAGTCTCATGGAGACCGAAAGTCATCATCAAGATGGAAACAGTGAGTTTCGCCTCCACTAATCCCAGTGATTACATTTCAGAGACGAACTGCAGACTGTTAGACTGTTAGAACTGAGTCAGTATCCAGAGCCTCTTCACTGCAGACCCATGATTGGTTGTATAATGTTGTTTTGTGCTTTTTTTTCTTGTAGTGGAAAAGAGAAACAAAAGCGAGAAAGCAACTACTCAAGGCCCTCAGTTTATCAGCGGTGTCATTATGAAGATTACAGACAGCAAGCCGCTACCAGCGAGGAAGTTCATCAAAGTACAGTAGAACTCAGTCATCATTATCATCTGTATTTGGTTATCAGATCATGAAAAGTGACTGAAAAACACTCAAGACAACGCTGTCTTTAGTTCCTAATCTCATTCATTTTTTAAATTAACAAAAGGTGCCAGTTACCCATCAATCCAATCAGTTGTCTGTGGATTATTTTGTGTAGGACGCTCTGTGCAAAATATCACCAGTGGCGTACGTCGACTTCTTGGATGGAGATGCTGAGGGCCACGTCCGCTTTCACACCCCAGAGGAGGCGAAAGCTGTCAGCGACGCTCAGGCGGAGCTGCAGAAAGAGCACAGCTGGAAGATCGAGATTCTCTCAGGTGTGAACGATTCGTTCCTCGTCTCGAGGTAGAATTATCTGATCCCGTCCAGTTGAGGAGAGGATGTGGATGACTGAGCTGACGTTTTCATAATTGATCACCGTGGAAATAATTTATTGAGACAAGTTCTGTGATGGGCGGCACGGTGGCGCAGCAGGTAGTGCGCATGCCTCACAGCAAGAAGGTTCCCGGTTCGATCCCGGGGTCAGGCGGGGGCCTTTCTGTGTGAAGTTTGCATGTTCTTCCCGTGCATGCGTGGGTTCTCTCCGGGCACTCCGGCTTCCTCCCACAGACCAAAAACATGCTCATGAGGTTAATTGGTGACTCTAAATTGCCCCTAGGTGTGAGTGTGAGCGTGAATGCTTGTGTGTGTGTTGCCCTGCAGTCGGCTGGCGACCGGCTCAGGGTGTATCCCGCCTCTCGCCTGTTGACAGCTGGGATAGGCTCCAGCCCCCCCCAACCCCGAAAGGGATACAAGGGGTATAGAAGATGAATGAATGAATGAATGAAAGTTCTGTGATTTTGAAATGGCTTTGTAGTTACATTTTCACCACTTTAGCTACTGTTGATTGAATTTGGAGTCATGACATAAATCTCTACTCAATGCCTTTTGAAGGTGACCATGAGCAAAGGTACTGGCAGAAGATCCTGGTGGACCGCCAAGTCAAACTGAATCGTCCGAGGGAAAAGAAGCGCGGCACAGAGAAGGTGAGATCACTTTTTAATTAGAAAAATACACAAGCATACATGTTACCACGCACAACAATGTATTATTTATTCCATATTGAGTGTGTAAACAAGCCGCTGTTATTAGAAGAAATCCAAATCATGTGTCGTGGATATATAATCTCTAGCTGTGACAGTAACACAGACATCATAAAGTGTTTCACATGATAATATTCACAATGCACAAAAACAAGCATATTTGTGATTGGAATTTGGGATGCGTATTCTGTAAGCAGCTTATCCTGAACCCAGTCCATTTTCAGATACGGACTAATTCGTGGAATCATTTTGGTGCACGCACACACACGCTACAGTCAAAGCAGTGCCTCCCCTTTTTTTTGTTTATTTGCTATCCAATTGGTTTTCTTATTTTCTTGTCGCACTTCAGCTCATATCCAAAGCCGAAAAAATCATCATTGCCCGGGCCAAGGAGGCCAGTAAGCACATCCGTTTCCAGGAAGACTGACGGCTGCTGAAAGTAGTTTTTGACAACCATCCATATTTAACTGTGCAGACGTGGATTGAAGGGGGGCAGTGGGTCATGTTGTGTATTTAGCTGGAAGAGAACTGAATGGAAACTGGAAGTGTAAAGTAGCTGCAGCGTCCCCGTAATTTTTTGTTTGCACTCGCGCCCCCAAAATAATGTGGAATGCTGCTATGCATATAGACATTTTGATGACATTTTTTAAAAATTGATAGCCTTTTTAATTTTGTAAAAAAAAAAAAATATTCTCTATATGATGTAAATATGATTTGAAAGTTCTCCCAGCCAAGATGTGAACAAGTTGTGGCATCACCTTTTTGTTTTTGTAATAAAATGTCATTATTTGATTATTGCAGTCTTCAGTGTGCTTCTTCTGTATGTTTCTGTGGCAGGAAAAAATGCTTTTTACAAACTGGAATAATGGGCAGCGGCCTTCATGGACTCACTCCCAGCTATGACGATAAGTTATTGAGGTTGAGATGGAGCGTTCACCCCAGTTTAAAAGTTGAAACTGTGGGTCCTTATTATGGTTTTGCAGCCTCTGCAAAGTCACTGTCTGGCAGATGTTTCAGCTGCAAACATTTTCATTGACACACCATTCACTCGTTGGAACATATTTTGTGATCGACCACATTTAACCGTCTTTTTTTCTCTTTTTCCAAACTGAGTTTGAATTGCCTTCAATTTAGTACATTACATAACACTGAAATTGAGTTGTGCCGTGCAGCATCAGTGAAATACTTAACAGTATAAAAATAGCTGCTGTTGCATAATCTCAATTCCATTTATGGCTTCTGTTGGTGGAAATGTAGAAACTACCTGAGGTGATGTGTGGCAGCACCACATCTCGTCGTCATCCTGGACTCTTAGCTTCTGCTAGAAACCATGCAGCTGATTAGTTGTTGGGCCACAAATGTCACCATTGGGCCAAGTCACTCCTGCGTCCAGACAGGTGGCCCAGTACCTCCTGAGATCTTCATTTCCATTGGAGATGGATTCAAAGGTGGAAAATGTTGCATTCTCAGCAGGACGTTGAGGTTTCTCCTTGGCGTCGGAGACTGCAGTCTCATTTAATTTGAGATGAAGGTTTGAAGGCTTTGGGTTTGTTCCCCATCTGTCAGCAGGGTTATGTGTGTGCACTGAAAAGGTGGTTTTCTTGGACTTGTCCACCTCTTTATGGACAGTGGTGAAGTGTTGCGGACTGTCCCAAGCTTTGTAGTCCTCCCTCATGGTAGTCGTTGCCTGGAAGGGCTTCTTGCTTTTGTCACTGGTTTGCATAGATGGCAGGATTGGTTTGGTGCGCTGGCACTTGTGTGCTGTGTAGTTTGCTTGTGTAGTGGAGATGAACTTGTTGGGATCTGCTGGTGGACTGGACTTTTTGGCTTTGCCCTGGTCTGGGAACTTTGTTTCAAGGGACCAGGTCTTGAATTGCTGAAAGAATTCACCGGCTCTGTCAAAGACCTCTTGATTTATGTCCCAAGTCACCTTTGGCTTCAGGGACGCTGCAGGCTTGGACGGCAGAACTTTGCTGGGTTGGTACAAAGGCTTCTCCCCGCGCGTCCGGGGCTGCACCGGATGGGTCACATAATCAGATCTGTAGCTGGTGATGCTTTCAAAAGGTTGTGGTTCTTGCTCCTGTGCGAGTGCTTTAGAGTTGGCTGCAACTTGAACAGAACTTTTCAGAGCGTGACCTTTGTTAGCACTGAATGGGACCACTAATCCTTGGCTGACCTTCAAGCTGTCATGCAGCTTATATGGCTGGCGCTTTTTTGTTTTCCATGCTTGGAAATCATCTGAAAACATGAGACAGTGAGGGTGAATTTGAGTCAGGATGTACTCTGTATTTGGGGGTTTATATTCCTGAAACACAGGACTCTGCTGATCTTCAGTTTGCTTACTTTTGTACATTGTTGTGTAGTCCTTCACCTCGGATGCCGTCTGGTTTTCTACAAAGTGTAGTGGATTACGCGAAGCACTGCTGCATCTCTGGTGGACTTTGGGCAGCGCAGATGGCTGAGGGGCCGTTGGTGGATCTCTGATCCATTTGGGGGTCACGTAGCATGATCTGAAACACATTTTCATGATGTGAAATTTGCCATGTTTTGCTTCAGGTTTCATTACACACAGGTAGGATTTAGAGAGCTGCAGTGTATCATGGATTCTTTGACCTCATAGGTGGGGAGACATTGGCCTCACCCCCCCCCCAATCCCCGAACATCAAACCTCAAAAGTGAGAGGAACTTCAGTGTAAGTCATGGCCGTTTCACTAAGATGCTTTGAGTGAGATAAGACAGAAACTTCAGATCTTTAAAACTTAAGATTTACTTGAAAGTGGTCATATTGGTCCTCCTCGCTTTCAGTGGGCAGTCGGAGTCTTTCTGCACTGAGGCAGAGACGACAGCCGTGTTGCAGCGTGGGGGAGGGAACCTGTCCTGGTACTCTGTGATCATGGAAGACCATGTCTGGGCGTGCTTCCTGGACATCAAGGCATGGCATTTTATTTGTTTCATCAACAAGGCTCCTCAGGCATAAAAATTTTAAATTAGAACAAAATACTAGAAATAGCAAATAGCATCCATAGTTGTTTATGAAGCCTGCATACTTTCAAATAAAGACAATTTTAAAACGTTTGGAATAATTCAGCCGAGTTACGCATTTTGCAGACATATCACAACAAACCTAACCTGTACACTACAGGTCAGATAAAAACATTAAAAAGAATGTAAATTAAAAAAAACAAAAACAAAACAAAAAAAAAACAAGCAAATAGTTTGTGTTTTTCCAAGCCAGCCCAACCAATATTTACAAAATATACAGAAAAAACATGCTAAATAGATGAGCTCACCTCATCGACGTGGCCGGTTGGTTGCCGTCATGCGGTGCGTTTTGCTGCCTCACAGTTTCGGGGCGCATCGCGCGTCCGGCGGTGCGAACTGTGCGCTTTTCTGGCGTCCTGCGGCTCGGCGCTGTGGCAGCCCGCTCTCTGACTCTTCGCTACAGGCCTACAGCACATGAATTATTGACCGGAGGAACATGGGTGTGTGTGTTCAACGAGAGGAGCACGCGGCGGTCGAGAGCATCTAAAAATAACCAGCAGTGGATGAGTGATGCAGGCCGGTTGTCAAGGCGAGGACGCCGTTCGAGATGATGCGCTTTTTGGCGCGGAAGGAGGATTAAAAAAAAAAGCCCTGTAATAATGTTATATAAAGTGGAGGAGCCACTTTTGAATCATACTAAGTCCAGCATGTGTCCGCATTTAAAATCAAATGTCATTAGACTGTCAGCCGATATATCTTGAATATGCAAGGTGCAGCCGCCTCGTGCATTTTGCAACGTGACTTGGTCGCAGGACTCCATCTGTCACTTTGCAGTCGTGTCCAAAAACGGGGGGGGTGGGGGGTGTAAACACACGTGCACACACACGACGGGGAGGAGAGGAAATTGTGACCTTGTGAACTACCGATTTCGACAACGGATGTAACCATGGGGATTTTACCAGAACAAACCTTAAATTATGAACTATGAAGATCAGGTGCATCGCCGTGTTTATCCACTAGATGGCGTCCAAAGCTTTAAAAAAAGATGTGTGTGGAGACCATCAGCTCCATCACATCGAAACAATCTTTGGATTTGGATTTAAATATATATTGGATTTCATTCATTTGGTAGTTCAAAAAATATGAATTACAATCATGGCTGTATTTATTTATTTATTCCTCATATAAAACACCATAAAACAAGAACAGAAATGAAACCTGTAAGCTGCAGGCCTACAGACCTCCTCCCACCTTAGAAAGAAAAACTAATAGAAAACATGATTTTCCATGATAGAATACAAGGAAAATAAATGACAATAAGAAACTTGAAAACGTTTCGCCTCTCATCCAGGGGGCTTCTTCAGCCTTTGATTCAACCCTCCTTGGATAACCGTGACCTGGATGACTGAGACCCTTCACAAGCAAATGACAGTAAGACACCCAAAATGTACAGAAGAAAGCAGAACCTTTCAGCAGACAACAGCCTAATGAGAAGAAGAAAAACCTGTTTAGTTATTGATACCTTTGGACACTGCAGTGATTTGTAATAATATTCAGCACTCTTCTCATAGAGCTGTATTGCTGGCAGGCTGAAAAAGTCTCTGAAGCAGCATTTAGACCATGAATTCCCAGGTACCTCCATGAATTTTAAGATGCAGGGGAAATTCTGATATATTAGCCTGTAAACAAATTGACTAATTATTGAACTAATAACAAAACACAGCTGAATATATGGAGTTAATGAACTGTTAAAATAGAAATTACTGCATCAGAGGTGGATTTATAACATATTTAATAAGGCACACTGGCATTGGCACACTATGCTGGCTAACCTGATTACACCTTGATGAATACCTGTCCAAAGTACCTGTAAGTCAAATGCATATTAGTAACCACAATGGATCACATTCATACTGTTGACATAGTTGATGAAAGCACTCGACATACACCTGTAGTTTTTACTAAAGGCTCTCTGAACTCACTCAGGTGATTACAGTTATTCTGGCTAACCAGGGTTTGAGCTGCATTGACGACAGAGGATGTGATCTACCAGTAAGAACTGCAAAAGGAAAAGTCGTCCCGCACATTCAGGTGCTGCAAAACTATCAGGAGACGAAGAGAGATGTCAAGCAAACAGTCTGCGACCTGAAGAGGCTCAATCATGTGGCGTAATTAAAATCACCTGTGTGCATTAACCATCTCCAAACCTCTTGAATATTGCCCTCATTATATGAAGCAGTGTGATATAAGTTTTGCACTCCAAGAATACAAATTATGCAACAAAACAATAACCTCAGCGCCACGCAGTCACCGTCAGCTAATGAATTTAAAGTGCTTTCTGATTGCTTATGTTAATTTGCTTCTGACACTGTGCAAAAGCATTCAAACAATGCAAGCAGAACATCAGTTCTCCTGAGTGGATGTGTGCTCTTTTGTGGACATATTCTTCCACTGGATGTGATATTTTGACTCTCTCCACCTGAAAAATACATTTCCATTAGTCATGGCA
The DNA here is from genome assembly GCA_037975065.1 of Chaetodon trifasciatus. NCBI lineage: Eukaryota > Metazoa > Chordata > Actinopteri > Chaetodontiformes > Chaetodontidae > Chaetodon > Chaetodon trifasciatus. Next base: position 9,451,878 of record JBBMOE010000017.1, on the reverse strand, counting down.
GTTTAACTGTGTTCTAAATTGCATGCCAGAAAGAATATAATGTCTGATTTTATAACGAGTATAAGCATGATAGATTCGACCCATGTGAGAGGGCAGAAATGAACCTGGAGTTCAGGAATGTAGAAGAGTTAAAGGCTAATTTGTAAATCAGATTATTGTTGAAAGTATGTGGTTATTTTGGGGACCATAATAAAAACAAAATCTGGGGAATGATCAGTCAGATCCACATTGATAACTCAGACCTCTGTGCAGTTGTGCTTGTGCACTCACAGCCTTCACTCTGAGTGATTTGGAGTCCAGATATATTTTCACAGAGAAGCATTAAAATGCAAAAAGGCAGCAAAGAGGAACTTTGGAATAAGAAGTCAGGAGTCTGGAGAGGTTTATGGATATTTGAAGTCCTTCCCCATTAAAAATTTCTGACTGCAGACAAGAAATGACTTCTCTGTTCAGTGTCATCAGAATCACTCAAAAAGACATTTTTGGCATTTTCGAATGGGTGAAAAGTGTAGAGGGATAGATGTTGATATTGCTATTCATTAAATATATATTAAAACTAGCTCATATTCAGAGCAACAGTCTGCATATTAAATTCAAATCGCAGCTTTCAGCCTTGATGCATTAGCAGAGAGAACACTTGTATTGATTCTTGTGCCAAAGCCTGGTAAATACATTCGATTATCATTGTGCAAATCAGACTGTTCAGCTGTGGATGTGCATTAGAGTTGATGCAAAGTGCCAAAATGTTTAGATTAATTCTTCATTTCTGTATTTCTGTCAGCACTTTAGATTGGAAACCTTCTCAGAATGATTTCTTACTCCATTTCCCAGTTTTTGCCAGTGTCATGTAACGTCAATCACTGATGCCTGCGACATGCCTAACATCTTATCAGAATTCAAGGCATCAAACAGTTCAGAGGGGACTCACACTGTGGGGGCTGCTGGGCTCTTCTTTCCACATGAGGTCTATTGATCACAATCAATCAGTTAATGTGTTATTTTCTTACACTTTGACAGTTGAGTGAGTGCCTCTATCCACCCAAACCTTCGGATGGGCGCTTTTGGGATTTTCGTGCGTTTTTACGCAGCGCCACGGCCAAAAACAATCTGATAACGTTGCCAGACAGCTGCTGCAGAAAATGCAGTTCTTCAATTTTTAACGACCCGATAATTCCACGAATGAATTATGACCGTACACGTGTTTGCTGTCCTACAGTAAGCCATGTTTTTACATAATGAAACTCGTAATTGCGTCTTTACGCAGCGTTTCGTTGTTCTATAATCCGACAGGAATACAGTCTAAGTGCATTCCATGTCAACTTGTGGCAACTGTACTCGACTGCAATAGCTCAAAAGAAGCGAGTCAATAAATTATGTTAATCAGTCGCGACAGATTGGAGGCGTGTTGTTGCCGTAATGAGGGGGAGCATGCCTGCACCGTGGAAAAGCTCCGAGTGGTAATCCTGTCTCCACTTCATGCGCGCTGCCTTGTATTTCCCCAGTCTCTCTTTCTACTTAATTGTGCATAATAGCAATTTCCTCCGCGGCACTACTGCGCAGGGTGCAACAAGTTTGCAGGAGCCACAACACGTCGTCAGGACAGGTGGACTCGCTTTTGGCTGGAGCGGAGTGGAGCGCCACTCATCTATCTGTCGCTGTCACCACAAAGTCACTGGACGTGAACGCCGCGTCGTAGGCACACACTCTCACACACTCTCTCACACAGACAACAGCGTGCCATAAAATCGTGACTCCGCGCCAGATGCAGTTTGCTCCTAACGGCGCGTGTAGTTGTAGTTAAATGGAGATCGCGGAGGCAAGAGGAGCATCTAAGTGCGTGAGAAACATGGAGAGAGTACTGGTGCCTCAGAAGCGACAATATTACCGCACAACAGTGCTGAACATAATCTCGTCTTTATGTTCGGTGGCGTCCATCGCCTTTTGCATTCTCCTGAGCATGAACGCAGCTGATCTGAAGAACCGGGTTGTGGATTTGGAGAGTGGGAATGGCGAGCACACCTTTGTCCGCGCCCATGGCTACTCCATGGATGATTTTAATTCACTGATTGAACAAAGAGTGGACGAGCTGCTCTCTCAGGTAAGACTGCACTTGCTGCCCTTGAGTTCACTGTTTTCACTGTTTCAGTGCCATAGAGAACAGTTACTTTTTTTTTTTTTAATTGAAAGCACCGTGTGCATATGAATGAAAATGCAAATCTTTTCACATTTCAGCGCTCCTATGAAAATTTTGTCAAGATTCGCACAGCCAGACAAGCATCACCTGAATGCAACTGCCCCCCAGGTAAAACTACATCCTCTCTCAGTGCTTTCTGGACATGTGGCTGTCTGTTGGTATGTGAGACGCTGGTGTTCGAGAGCAGAGTTGGTGTGAGAATGAAAGGAAGCTTTCCGAACAGTTCCTTGTTTAATTTCATCGAAACCGATGACACATGACAGGTCGCCTGGGTAGTGTTGATAGTTTGGGGGAGGTCTGCTGTGAAGGATGCAGACAGCTGACTGGCCATTACACTCAACAGAAAGATAGGTATTTAACAGCGGTCTATACATAGACCTGCTGAGAGGTTGTTTGACTTGTGATGCTGGCTGCTTACTTGTCCAAAGAGGAAGAGGGGGGAAAAAGCCTCTTGAAATTCACGTTTCCCACCAGTAGATGGAAACATTTATTCCTCCAGTGTGGGCCAGCATTCTGATCATTTTGGGATGGAGTCAAGGTTTGGTTAGTTCGTGCATCGGTGTTGGAGATGTTGCTCCAGGATCTTGGAGAGCATGGTGCACAATTTTAGCTGTAACATCACTTTTTCCCTCCTGGTTTTTAAATGTCACCATGGCATTTACCATAGAGTGAGCATCATTTGGAGAAAACGTCAGTGCGCCTCCTGAATATGTGATTGACAGCTCCAGTGAGAATGAGGTGAAAAGATGTGAGAGAACCCTGCCAATGTTCCCAGACAGTATGGATGCACCATGAAAACTAGCATTCAATTCTGGTGTGATTCCAACAAATGGCATATTGTCTATGTTAAATGAAATCCACGTATCTCCAATTTTGATCATTTAAAAAAAACAAACAAAACAAAACTCATTGGATTGTATGAAAAATGCATTGTAAACAGGTTTTCCTTTGCTCATCAAAAGCTAACATTGATGATACAAGATCTATAGGATTCCACCAGACATGCATTTGAAGCTTTTACTTGTAGCGTTTTGTGTTTTTGTGTGAAATATTCTTATGAATCCCTCAAAAATATCTACAAGGTCACTGACAATCATCACTTTTCAGAATACTAGCAGAGGGTTTGAAAAACAGGATCCTCAGCCCCTCTCAATGTGGATAAAAGGAGTCCTTGAAATGAGAATGTGAAAAATGAAAGTACATCCTGCCTTTTGTAAATAACATGTCACTGTACAAGTTGGTGACATTTCCATGCACTCTCAGTGAGGCACATGTGGAGCTGATGCTTGCTGCTGGCAGCCTGCTGCATGTTGTAACGGCTGATCCACCAGTGTAGGTGGACGACGCGCTGCAGGAATCTGACATGTTTTCACAACTTTTTAAAAGGTTTGATGAAGTGGAATCCGTCTACATCACGGTCTCAGTCAGCCCCAGCTGGGAATGTGATCCAGTAAGTGTGAACATACTGCAAGTGACCTCTCTGGTAAAGTCGTAGGTGTGACATTGTGCAGAGTAGCCTTGTGGTTGGATCTCTGAATGGACAATCCAGGTGTCTGAAAGCATCTGTGCTGCAGGTTGGAAGTGTCCTTGGGACAGATGCTGAATCCTCCCTAACTGTTGTTATCCCTGGCCTCTCTGTCAAACAAACAGATGCCCCCCACCGGATGCACACAGCAACACAATAAAAGGATTATAACATCTGTTATAATCAGACATAGGTGACAGACGAAACTGGTGAAAGCGTTTTATCAATGGTGGATGACTCATCTGCTGAGTGGGCCTGCCTGAATTACTGAGCCAGAAGAACTGGATGTATTAACCATAATGAGACTCTCACAATCATGCTGCTCTCTGTTCTCAATCCCTATCATATGTCTGCCATTTATTTTCTCCCACCACATTTCTGTAAAGGGCAGAAATAAAACAAAGAAAACATCTCACATCAGATGAAGCGTAACAATGCTGAAACCAAGGCGGCACCGAGCTTGATCTCAGAAACTGGCACCCCCGAAATTGATTCCATTTTTTTTTTTAATGTCCAGTTTTTTGAACTATGGTTACAAACAAAACACATATATCATCAGGATACTTTGAAGAATCTGTAGTGTTTTTAATATTGAAATGTTCATGCAGCGTAAGTGTATTACACATGCAACTTTGTTAATGCTTTTGGAGCAGGCTTTTTCAGACCAAATATCTTTGTACAGTATGCTGAATGGGTTCACTCAATATTTATCCTCTCCTCTGTCTAGAAGACAGCCCCTGGCTCAGATGTGGCTTTTTTTCTTTGAGGGGAGGACCATAATGTGCTTTTCACAGTCTTCACTTTATTGCTGTCAAAGAAGATGGAGTGGTTGCAAAGACAGAGCAATGGTCCATAGCTTCAGGATGTTTTATAGGTTGCTTCTGAATCAGAGGAAGTTTGTACCATCTTTATCAAAGAAAGTTGGCCGTGAACTTAAAGCACATTTTAGGCATGCTGATGTAATTCTTGGTTAATGAAGGTGAAGTTTTTTTTTATGGTGCCATTTGTCATTCAAACAGTGTCTGCTTTTGCTTCTGAGTGACTAAAAGCATTTTCACACTTTGGCTGTGACTGGGTTGAGATTGTTCTTAGCCATGCTAGCGGTATGGCTCAAGGGATAGTAGTGTTGGTCAGGGGGTCAACCACTTTGGTCCAGACTGATCTCAACAGCTATTACATGGATGATGAGACTTTGAACAGACATGTACAATCTTCAAAGAATGAATACAATTGACTGATGATCCCCTGACTTTTCCTCTTGCACCGGCATGTTAACATTTATGTTTTCATAGACAGTCTTGACAACTTCTGTTATGAAGTCTGAAATGAAATTTGTTACACATTCTTGGTGCCCAGAGAATGAATTCTTCTGATTTAAGTCAAAATCTGACTTTGAGAGGTTGACAATTATGGTTTCTAGTGAAATATCTTGACAACATTTGGATGGATTTTCAATAAAATGAGGTTTGGATGTTCATGTTCCCCTCAGAATAAATGGCAGCAACTTTGCCTCAGCTCTTCATCCAGCACCAAGATTGGGTCAAAAATTCAAATTAATCCTGTACTTTGATTTATGACCAGTTACCAAAAAGTAAAACCTGTAGTAAAACCTGCAAATGTTAACATGCAAACATGCCTAAGTATAATGGTGAACAAGGTAAACATTATACCTGCTAAACATTAGGATATCATTATTTTTATTCATATTTATCTGTAAGCACTACTGTTACTGAGTCACAGATCCGATGTGTTTGACCAAATCAAATGGAAATGAACAAAATCTGGGGCTGTGGAGTGGAAAACAAGTGATCTTTCCAGACATCTGTAGCCCACTGCTCATGTCTGCTTGAGGCTACCAGCTTGAGGCTACGTTAGCTGCTACTAGCATTACACACACATGTCATCACGAGTCCAACAACAGAAGTGCAATGCTAAATTGGTGGAGTACTCTTTTAAGTGGGGACCCTGAGCCACATTTTCATGTTGAAGCCTGACTTTGAAAAACTGTTTTAACACCATGCATTTGGTGTAAATAGTCTTGGGTCTGGGGGGGAAAGCAAACCAAACCGTGGTTTGAAGTCTCGGAAGTCACACCCACTCAGTGTGCCACACTGTGAAGCAAGTCTCCGAATAATTGTTTCAGTATTGCCGGGCAGTTTTCATTTTCATTTTTTTGTGTACCCTCTCCTCCCCTGGGATCTGCATTCCAAGCAGGGCCTGTTGTTTAATGGGACTATAATAAAATGTGCAGTCAGCAAGCACCGGTGCTTTGCTCTTTCCCTGTTTACTCACCCCTATGCCTCAAACCCCCTCTCCCCTCCTTCCCCTTTCCTCCACTCTGCAGCGTTTCTTGATGTTAACGCTTCAAAAAGCCTGGCAGCTAAACACCGGCCAAAGTGCTCTTGAGAAAACAGAAACGCAAAACTTGTAACGTGCAAGACGTTGTTTTTCCCCACTAAACACCCAGCACTGGTTGTCAAGGGCAAAGGGGCAGCAGGGGGTCATATCAGCTGGCTGTTATGTCTGCAGATTGCAAAATAAAACCAGAAGCAGATGCAGCGATATCTGTTTGGCTTGCTTTGTCAAGTCCAAATTTGAATCACTTAAGGAGGATCAAAACTACACATACACACAACCCACAACCTAATCACTCCTTTTCAACTCCTTGTGGCCAAGCTGGGTCACACTCCCCCTTTCTGCCTCACAAAGTGTGTAATCCCAGTGGCCTGATACAATTACAGTTGTGCCAATCCCCTCAGATATCCTCAACTCAGTGGGCAACTGGTAATTAATCACTGACAGCTTTTGAATTTAGCCCTCTGTGTGGTTTGGTGCTGGGAGGTGCCCTAATGGCCATGTAATTACTGAGTGCTAGGTAAGGCTAAGCAGACTTCCAGGTAGCCACTGTGGCCAGCTGCTTTTGGTTAGGTGAGTCAGGTTAGGCTGCCTTTGTGAACAAGTCGAGCTGGAGACGAAAGATGGAGTCTGGGAAGCCTTGCCTGAAGGCGATGGTGAATGGGCAGTTATGATTTGATTGCTGCTAAATTGCTTAACAGGCTATCTACATGTAAATCATGAGCATAATGTACTCTACACAGTGAATAACATCTTGCAGGGATCATATTTTGCATGAAAAGCTCAACTCATTCAGCTCCGATTTTACATCAGTCTGATGTGATTTATCATGATGAATCATCAGAAGTGGTGCATTTGCCCTAATTTTTAATTCTCACACAAGGTTTATTATAAAGGGCAGGATGCTGGAAATAGCACAGATGGTCTCTTTATACCTTTGACACAGCAGTTTTTATGGGAGACTATGAGGCCTGCCAGCTGAAAGCACCAGTAATGACTGTGGGGTTTGAAAGGGTGGCACACTTTTTCTCCTTTTACTATGCATTAACCTTAGGGGAGACTCTGAATGGAGAGGAGATGACATGATTTTTATGTGAGCGATGTCACAACAACACTCTGCTGGAGATTGAAGTACCTCAGGCTGGGAGAATGAAGACAAGGCCAAAAGAACGGAGGGGAATCGAAATGCTCGTGTACTAATGGTTAGTTTCACGTGTCCTTGAACGTTTCCTGGCGGGGATCCTTAATTGTTATTTTGAGTGGAACAAAGTAGGAAGCTTGGAGATCCTGCCTTGGCTGCTGCTATGGTTACAACTTTGAGTTAAATGGAGGGATTTCCATCACCACAACATGACGGCACACCCCACAATTGAATAAAACAATTGTCTCCCTTTTTTATTTGACGTGCATTTGCTCCAAAAATAGGCTGTGCTCGTAATAAAATTAATGTTTTCCCCTTAGGAGACCTTGCACTTTCTGCGTAATCAAAGCATAAAGTTGGACAATGAAATGCAAACCGTTAAAGGTGGAGTGAAATTATTCTTGTGTGGTTTTATGCCCTTAGGTACTTTGTTGGCTTTCGACTCCACAATGATGGATGTCACCCAAGTTGTTTGATTACAGTTGAATGGTTTTCCTGTTGGATGTGCTGGATTGAAATTTTTCCTTGGTCCTCAAAGTATCCGCTCATGCATGATGTTTGAGGGAAGGTCTGCAACAGTATTCTTTGCAGTGTGTCCATTTCATTGTTTGCTCATGTAGATGCTGTCTCTTTATCTTGAGGGAAGGCAAATTTGTTGTCTAAATATTGAGGAAAAGAATTAAGAAGCATCACATTAGCATGCCTGGTGAGTATCTGAGTGTCAACACCTTCAACGGGCCCTTTGGAGGTGGTGGTGATACAACATTACCCCACCCTCTGTTGCCCTGTAACCTCTAGTGCAGGAGGGGGAATCGCTGCTGTTGGTTCCCTTTGATGCTCCCTCTCCCAGGATCCAGTGCTCCTCTGTCGGCGCTGGGTGGCAAATCCTCCACAAAAGACAGCTCACAAACTCAGTGCCTCATCCGCCGGGTGCCCTCTGACACGGGATTGAAAGTTCCAGTCATCCTCCGACTGAAGTCTCCTTTGTGATGGCTTCAGTTCAGCCTTCCCTTCACAAGCCCACATACTCGTCCCTCACCCACCAATATTCAAAGAGACTTTAATAGACAAGGGGGACCTTTTCCAATGTGACACCCTTGTGGAACAGCCGGTTCACTGTTCGATATGGTGATTTTTCTGTGACGGCAATAGCTACTGCAATGTTTGAGGATTTATTTCTGAGTATTTGATTTCTAGTAGTGCTACGGAGCTGTTTTTCTATGACTGGGTACCCTTTTTTTTTAATCTTTGGCATGAGAATGCACATGCGTGAAAGCAAGTGATGTGTTACACATTTCTGCCAATGGTTTCACGTTATTCCACTGACCTTCAGGTGGTGGCAACATGCCAAGATATGCTGAAACGAAGTCAGTGAATAAGACACGGCTAGCTGGTACACACAGATGTAAATGACAGGATTTAAAATACTCTCAAACAATTGGTGCAAATGTTTTATTTGACATATTTGTTAGACTTTAAGGATACACACAATGAGTGTTGGTGAGCAACATTGGCTCTGAACATGTTTGTTTGCAAGAAAAATCCACAAGATGCCTCCAATATATTGTATTTCTTTTACCAGCCTGTCTTATTCAAGGTCTCCTGAGGAGACTTTTGATATACAGTCAGTATTTTCTGTTTGGGAATCATTATTGGCATCATGCTTGCAAATTGTCAAACACAAACTATATTATACATGCTCTCTGATTTAGAATGCAATTCAGCCCTCAGTGCCTGTCTCTGTGAAACATTTCTTATTTCATTTGTTTTGAATGTAAGAATGATTTTCCAGTGTCTGTCATCAATTTCAAATCGCTAGAGAGGCACGATGATGCCAGCGTTTGCCCGTGTCATGGAAATTCTGGGCTCCAGACGAGCAAAGAGTACTAGGAACCCCCGAGGTGCTCCCCACATGCTCTCCTACCCCTCCCCACCGCCTGTGGCTTTGTGCCCCAGGCCTCTCAGCCCTAGCAGGCATCGAGGATGGGGGGTGAGGGGCACAGATGCTGTTGCTCTGTACTCCATCAGCTTAACAAGAACAGGCACTACAAATAAAACAGGCTGGTGTGCAAAAAAAAAAGAATTGGGATGTGCCAAGGCAGGAAGCTGTAATTTTGCCAGCGTGTGCCTGTCATGCAAACTATGGTTCATGTGGTATTGCCACCATTTGTGGGCATCCCTTAAAAGACTTTAATTTTGAAAACAATGCATAGATGTCGTTTGCTGAATCTGTTTATTTTGTTTGTGTGTATTCATCGTTTACTGTAAGTCTGCATTAGTTGAGAGCTGTTCCTTGTTATGTTCAGTTCTTAAGTCCAAAAACAGCATTTCTTGACACCAAATAATTTGTCATTTTGGTCCTAAACCGGCAAGAGACTGAGTGAAAATTATTGGTGTGATGTTTTAAAAATTCATGACCCTGCCAAGAGTTTTTTTTATTTGACCCTCCCCCTTCCCCAGTCTCTCAAAGTGATACTGCAGTATGAAATTGGTTTAATTTAGTGAGAAATAAGTACAAGGCAAAGCAAATTTAGATGATGTATCCCAATTCAAACACCAACATTAAAGGTGAAAATTATGAATTGCCCTCTGAATGTCAAAATACACCATTATGATCCAAGGCCAACATGCAACATTTTAATACCTCTCCCCCTTTTCTGTCACCCCAAATCATTTTTAGACAGTCCCTAACTACTAGTTCATCTTTCAGATGAATTCACTTAACTGACATTTCTGAATTTAAATTGCAATTATTGTATTGTCTTTTGTTTAATTTCTGGGTTTTAAAGCAAGATACATCAATCTACACCTAATTGACAGTAATCCTTTCAGAACAATTATTTACGGTAGTTACATTTGTTAGAGCTAACATCTTGGAGTGCCCTCATTTCAATTTTCAAGCCCTTTAGTCTCAGCAAAAACAAGCAAGCAATCCCTCAAGCTATCCAAAGACAGCAGGGATTCAGGCGATTTCTCAAAGTGGAAAGAGTGATGGAGGCAAGCAGGGTTTGCCCAGCGGCTGGCCAGATGTTGTGTGCTCCCAGACTTCCCCGGGCCGCCACCAAGAGGTTGGACTGAGACAAAGCGGTTCAAATGCTTGGATCAGACTACTGGAGTTTCTAGTGCACTGGGCCAAATGCCATTAGACAACAGTGTGTTTGTCAGCTAAGGGGACCCTCTTGTTTTTCAACCCTTTCACTGCCCTGTTCCATGTTCAGTTTAAGATACAAGAATGCCGTGCTTGAGATCTTGTCAGCTTGTTCGATGCCCCCTCCTCAACAACACTCACCAGGGTTCTTGCACTCTGCCAGCCGGCTCTTCCTTCTCAAATCTGTGCTAAATGTGACATGAAATATGAGTCACGCTGCAGATCTGAGAGGGTAATAAACACACCAAGCAAATGCTTGAGCCCATGTGCACTCACAAACATGCTGTTGTACACCCGTGGACACAGCTGTGTCACAAAATATGCACACTCGCAGATGATCCCACTCACAGATATGTAGAATCACCAGTATCACAGAGACATGGAGCCATGTGTGACACCCTGTAGTCCCGCGCTGTAGATTTTGTAACTTGATCTATTACCAGTGGCAAAGGTTTTTAATGATATTTAATTTTCTAAATTAAGAGAGGGGGAAAGCATGAAATAAATGGATCCAAACCATTCATTCTGAATTTTCTCAACAAGCTGTGATGTTAAAAATGGACTCGAATGCGTTTCTCTAATTAAGGCTTATGTAACAGCATTTTTCCTCAATATTTATAAATACTTTTTTTCCTTTCCCTTTTAGCATGCAATTAATCTCGAACATGCAATTAAATATGTGGCTCAAATAAATAATACTGTGCCTGGGGAAGTGGCAGTTTGCCAGTTGAACATACATGTACATGCCCTGTACATGCATCGACTGCGTCTGTGTCAGTAAAGATGGATTGATATGCAGAGAGTTGCCTCATGGTCTGGTCATAGCACAGACAGTCTTGCTTTCAGGGGCCCCTCCCCTTCTATCTGATGAAGAAGAGGGTAGAAACAGCTGTGTAAGCCACAGTTAAGGCCTGGAAAACCCAGCGGTGAGACAGACAACCCTATGCACTTTAATTTAATTGAGTGGTCATTTGATATGGTCCAAGCAGGCTAGACGGATGGTTAAATTGTAATTTCTGACAGCTTGATAAACGGCGCTGATGCTCTGTGTGGCTGCCTGAAAATAGGTTTGTCTAATTTCAAGTCTTAGATGGAGGTACTATTTGGGACACTGTGGCATAACGATGTGAACTGTGCCTGTGCCGTCTGCACGCTTTCTTGAAATGTGAGAAATTGTTTATAAGGTATTCTGGCCTGTCCTTACCATGAGTGGCAATTAGATTGTGGTTTTGTAAGATTAAGCATGTAGTGGTATGGTGAAATTGAAAGCAGGGGATGTGAATTCATGAAATGTGTGTCCTGTTGTATGCAGTAGTTGTGTGTATTTAAGACTCTTGGGTCAGCTGGAAACAATTAAAGTGTCGGCTGCACATGGAGTTTTCAAGCTAGCTAGCTAGCTAACTCATACATCTGATAAAAACTGTTTGCAACACTCGTCATTTTTTCTTAAAAAAACAGGTGGTTACTTGCTAGAGGAATCAAACACCCGTATAGTCTCAAAAATTAACTTGCTTATGATTGTTAATTATGTTTACGCAGTGCTTAAACAGAAAGATTAGCAACAGGATCTAAGAGGGTTTGCATCTATTTGAATTCAGCATAATGACCAATGACAATGGCAAGAACTGTGACGAATGACTTGAAGGCGAGGGTGCTTTGTCTCCCTCTTGCAGTGCACACTGTTGGAAGAGAAAGATTATCTCAGCTGATAATGCCATTCATCTGGATTCATGCTGTTCACTCTGAGGTTGATGAGTGGTTTATGTGCATTCATGCATTAGTGTCTGTTAGCTTTTAATGAATCAGGCATACTGACTGGGAACGTTGTGAGACTGTAAATCAGAATACCTCATGCATATTTTATACATTCGTCTCACAAACATAAAAGTATAATAATCGTTTATGCTGAATGAAACATCCGAATGCTGCTCAGACACAATGTTGCCTCGTTTTGTGTTCTACTTTCTCGTACTTAGATAAATGCATTAATTTATATTAATATATTTTCAGGGAATGACCCAAATTTCCAACTGTGGTATTGTACAGACTACTTTCTATGGGTTTGATCTTTAAACTATGAGCTTTTATGTGATAATACATTTGCTTCAGTGTCCTCACACACACTTTGGGAAAGTTTGGAGCCCTACCTGAGAAGTTTGAGAGTTTGTGTGCTTCATGTCTCTTTCTAAGATTTGCCGAGGCAGTGATATAGCTTCACCTTATATTTACCTTATAGCTCATAGTAGCTGACAGTGATGGTGATGATGCTATTCATATGGCTGTGCAGGCAGCTGTACTTCAGATGGTAGAGCAGGTCATCCATTTTTCATAGGGATGGTAATTCCTCCTGTCCACATGTCGAAGTGTCCTTGAGCAAGACACTGAACCCCAAAACCCCTCCCATGTCTGTCTGTGGAGTGAAAAATGGAAGCATCACTTCAAATAAATGTGATCGAACGGTGATAATGTTCTGAAACAGACTTTGCAATCATCCGCCCTATATCCAACAACCTTTTTAACACTACAACCACTCGTCGAGGCTTTGTCTGGATCCAGTTTAATGAGCCACCTCCCGTGAGCCACACTACTATCTCAAGCAGTTTCACATCTCATGAGATTCTCATGCTGCACCTTGTTACTGCAGTACAAAGTTCTCAACAAGACTGACAGTGTCGGGATGTTGGCTTGAGCGCCATTCATTTCACACAGAATGTCACACTTACCGCCTGCTGTGTCAGCTGCAGGGCACTGCATACACTGGATAAATTCAACACATGCTGGAAAGTCCATGTGTGTACCTGACTGGAAGCATTGGAATATATCATAGTGACCAAGTATGTTGGTTTTTCTATTGTAGGTTGTATGCTATGCTATCTAGCAATCTTTAATGCACATAAACTGCTTTGGTGGCACTTCAGATTGTGATCCAGAAGGACCACGTTGCCTTCTATGGCACCTGTTGATGGACAAAGATAAACTGTGCGAAGAGCCAAGTCTAAGTAAACCATTTGTTTAATTGGAGCCATCCCTGCTCTTTAAATCTTTAGCGCACTGTAAATGTTTATTGTCTCATAAGTACACCCATAAGTGTTTTCACTGGTTTCCCAGGGTCTGTATAGTGCAAGTGAATGGCAGCATTTATGTTCTCAGTTTGAAGCTGCAGCAGATTAAGCAAACTATAGTGAGAGTAGGAGGAAAATTGACTGAAGGTCTTTTTGCAAAGACACCACACTGCTGGGTGATGACTTAATCTAGGGTAGTCAAGGTTATCGCTATTGTCAGTCTCTGAACAACAAAAAAATGGTAGTGGGTGATCCTTCCTTCTTTGCAGATATACTGGATGTCAGCATGACTGATTCGAGGTGCTTCAGGTAGGGATTATCTCTTTCTCGGTGCTAAACAGCAGAAGATGAGGAGGGATCCATCACCATGTCCTTGACCTTCAAAACAAATTACCTTCCCAGCATTCTCCCTGCCTCGGCTGCCACTGTTGAACATTACAGGCTTTTTAATAGCCATAGGAAAAAATTATGGAGAAGAGACATGACTTTACATGACGCACATTTCAGCTGATTAAATATGACATGACATGCCAGTAGTTTGAACTTGCCACAGTAATTCTGGTGCCCAGGGTGAGATGGTGACCAGATTAGTTTATCTTTCCAATTGTGCCAAATGCATGTGTAATATTAATTTAAGGAATACAGAACATGCCATGAAAATACTGACAACTAAATTGACTGTTGGATTTCAGCATGAGCATCTGCTGTCGGTTTCGACATGCTTTTTCCTTTCATTTAACATAATAAATGAGAGGGAAACTCTTGCAAACGTGCAGGTCTGCTGTCAAACTCACAATGTAATATAGACTTGAGCGTGTTATTCTTAAAGCAGTTATTCATGTGCTATAGGCTATTCCACCTATGAACTCGGCATTACTTTTTGAGGTGGAGGTCAGCTGGCAGGAGCCGGCAAAGCATCTGCATTAGTGCAAACGTCAGGTCCCAATAATATGAGGGTGTAGGTTTCATGTGTGCGAGAACAGGGAATAACACGACATAACTCAGTGTTTCTTTGGTTTAAATCAGTTGCGCTGAGTCCCATAGGAGGTAAGGCACGCTTGCTTGTGAATGTCATACCCATAAATCTACATCTTGCTAGCCCTAGATCAAGTTGCAGTTTAGGAAAAGTGCTGCTAAGTTGAATGAAATGAATGAAATTTCAATTGATATTGAGTGGACAGCGAAATCCCTTGGCTTTTCATCATAGAGTGAATACACTAGGATGACTGAAACTCATCACCACCCTTTAAAATGATACCATCAAGTGTTGGGTTCAGTGACAGTAAGTGATTGAGGCCGTTTGGTTCTCCTGGTGGTGGAAAGGCAAGACAAAATCAGTGGGCCGGATATGAAGCCACCTCTGAGAGGTGCCGCCTGAGGCAGGGTGCAGTGCTGACAGAGGCCAGAGCTGCACAGTTTTAGGTTGCACAACTGCCCTGCTGCATTGGGCATAATGTTTATGCAAGGACACGTTACTGAATACAGTAGTTCTGAAGAAGCCTGCAGAACATTTAGTCATTATATACAGTGAGGTGGATGGAGATTAGTGATGTGATATTTTACACTTTTTGGGATTAGTTTTTATTTGTGATTACATGCTGGCTTGTAAGAATAGCACACTGAGATAAGTGCATGGGGTCAGAGGTGTTGTAAATGCAACGGGGCAATGTTTGAGGGATCACAAGAGGAGAAAAATTGATTTGCACTAGATTTCTCTCTTTATACTTTGCTGAAACTCTGCTGCAGGTAGACTGCTCCCCTCCGGCCTGTTCTCAGATTAGCATGTGCTCGCCAAAGTCAACAGGAGAGGAAGTGTAGAAATGACTTCCCTCGTTCGCACCAAGACTGCTAATGCCTCGACAGATCTGGTGTCAGACCAGTCAATTTGAGATGTATAATTTGTGTTCAACCTAACACAAATTGCAATCTGACAAATGTGAGGAAAGAAATGGATGTATTCTTTTATTTTATATATACATACGGTTATACAAAAGGGCTTTTAGGGACAAAACTAATGCTGGAGATAGTGTGGTAAAAATTGGCTGATCGCTTAAATATTTTCTTGGTTTGTCCTTTAATCTTAGTATACTGGCAAGAGATTGCTAAAGAGATAATGAAAATACAGTATTTGGAATAGACCTTGATTGCACATTATGCAATGGGCAAAATCTAAGACACATTTATGGCACAGGATGAATATGTCTTTAAAATACTCTTGGCTGCCAGTAAGAAAGCCATCACACAGAACGGGCTGCAAGCAAACCATCCAGCCAAGGATGACTGGACTGCAGATGTCAATGAGATGAATTATATATATATGACTTTTATCTTAAAGGAAAAGTTTAGCATTTTTGGAAACTGCAAATGCATATT
This sequence comes from Chaetodon trifasciatus, assembly GCA_037975065.1. Lineage (NCBI taxonomy): Eukaryota > Metazoa > Chordata > Actinopteri > Chaetodontiformes > Chaetodontidae > Chaetodon > Chaetodon trifasciatus. Next base: position 9,436,080 of record JBBMOE010000017.1, on the reverse strand, counting down.
TGAGTGAAAATAGTCTGGTACATAACCCCTTGTGGAACAGTGATTTGTTGTTTTAACACTTCTGTTTTTGTATGGATTAAACAAATGAAACACAGGATATGAGCTGTAGAGGTGGTGGTTGGCAGATTTTGTTGCCTTCGACAGAGCAATATGCAGTATATATGTGGTCGAAAGATGTAATTCATTACATGTTTGGGAAGCAATGTGTAGATACCTTGTTTTAGCATTCGGAGTTTTACATCCATGTTACTGATGCCAAAACAGAAGGGTAATAAGTCTGAAAATGAGGCAAATTGCTTGTAAAACAGGTTGTGCAGAAGTCACCAAAACATCGTCAAGGCACTGCTTGCCACCTCTTGATTTCAAAATTGGGTCATGTTCAAGGCCCTTCCCCACCCGTGTTTTAATTGCCATGTGCTAAAGAATTTCCCATGCGCACACAAAAACCAGTCAAGTCTGGTGCGGCCCAATAATTGTTCACTCAAATCGCCTCTTTGTGCTGCTGTCTGCACTCAGGCTGCCAGGATATTTTTTCCCCTTTCTGCACTCTTCAAATGAGAGCTCCCCACGCTTGCAATGATGGCTCAGAATGAGCCATTGCAAAGAATTCTCTAATTGACAGGGGTTATCTGCTCAAAGATCCTTCCGCTCCTCTTTGCTATTGTCAGCCACTACATAAAAGAAGTGTCTACCTGTTTGAGTTCAACCAGGAGCAAAGCTGTATTTTAAAAACCATCTATGACTCATATAGATATTCATCCTATCCTCCTCCAACATGACCCTTCCTCTGCTCTGTCCAGTCGCCTCTTTATCCTCTTCAAAGCCTCTCTCCAGTTTCAGTGAGAGGGGCACAGGGAAGCAAACTGTTTGGGGTCTACAGTTATTAACTGGATTTGTTGACAAGACGAGACAAAAAAGTGACCAAAATAAGCAGAGACGGCAGACTGGTGAGTAAACACCCTCCCACCCCCCCAGCTGCAAGCGGAGCAGGCTGCGTGCGCGCTGCTGATATGGATCCCCCATGAGAAGGCTCAGGTCACTGAATCCCTCCTCAAACAAGCCTCAGAAAAAAAAAAAAAAGATTTAGTTTGATTTTTTTTTTGCTTCAAAGTTGGAGGGGAAAAAAAAAGGAAACAAACAGGGTTTTTAGCATGCACTCTGCAAAAGGGTTTTCTTTGACGCTTCAGAATGATAAATTATATAAATGTCTTCGGAGGCCACATTAAATGGTTCATGAAAATAGCAGGCCCTCTGAGACTTTACTGTGCCTTCTCTGTACAGCATGCTTTGATGATGGTAAATGGTACACTGTTCTATCTGCTCTGACAAAATTTCAAAGTCCTGAAAAGGTTTCGTCCAGGGTAATTTTCCCTATGTTGGTGTGGTTTCTCTCCAGCAAGCACGGCATTGTGCCAGCGTGAGTATTAATGATTGGTGTTGACTGTCTGATGCCACGGTATTGTGAGCGAGCTGGGATTGTACCTGCGCTCGCCACATCCATTAGAAGCCTCTGAAACTCGAAACTACCGCAGAGATGAAGCAGGTCAGGTTTTGCCCAATACTGATGTCTTAAAACATCGAATATGTCAGTTAGGTCTGGTAGCTTGTTTGGTTGCTTTGTGAGTCGGTGTGTGCGCATAGAAATTCAAGCTCAGGTTAGACAGACTGTTGGCATGGCTCCTAGTTCTCACCAAGAAAGCAGCCCCTGTCAGACTCCCAAAAACCCTGGGCTGGAGATGAAACAGAGAGGAGTGTGTATTGGTGTGTATATGTAGGTACTGTGTGCCTATGAGCCCTGTGCATCTCTGGCTCGCCTGCGCTTTATACTGACATTTCCAACTGGTGTTGGTGTAAATAAGGCCGCCAACCACAGCAGGTGTGGGGAGTAGGACTGGGAGCAGGGGAGGTCTGCGTCCCTTCAACCCCAGGCCGCAGTGAAACCATCCTGGAGAAGTCAATATTTGCACTCAGTATCAAAGCCTGCCCTGTTTTTGTATCAAAAACTAGGCTGTACAGAAGCAAGCTTGTCCATTAGGCCAGAAGACATCAGGGATGTCATGCGCAACATTTGCACTGGTGTCACGCACTTGTCATATTTTGCTGAATTAGCATAAAGTCACTATTGGCTATGTGTTTTGGTCATAAGTTATGTGTTGCCCCTACACTGTAATGTGAATATTGGGGCAGTAGGATGGATCAAACCACACTTCTACCTTGCCTCATGAGAATATTAGAGAACATTTAAGGTTGCACTCATCAATATCTTTATGTGGACAATGGGTGTGTGTAATGTGAAAGCTTTCACCCGTTGTCATAAACACTCTTATACTTAACATCCAACTGCTGTTCACCTCTGCTCTATGGAGCGTATTTAGCCCCCTTCAGCTCATTGTTTTGATTTTATGACCATCAGCTTTATTGTTTTGGTTCAGTCTCACAGCTCTCAAGGTGATAAAATGGAAAAGTTTTGTTTGCAAGTGGCTAGAAAGAGGAATCATTTCTGTTTAATGAATGGAAGGTAGTTAGGGTTTATTACAACTGTTTTCATAGTTTTGGCATTTATTTCTATCAGCCTATAACAATATACTCATCAAGTTAACTGGGAAAACCTGAAGGTGTGCTGACAATGCTAAAAAGAACTTAAGCAGTCAGATGATGAGATGGGTTTTTACAACCCATGGATCAGCCAAGTTATTTGGAAAACAAAGGTGAATGGTAGAATTATTATGACCGAAACTGTTCATTGACAGATTAATAATGACATTTCAGATGTGTTCATGGCTTTACTCTCTAAATAAAATGGATCTGGCTGAACTGTGGGATTGTTTACAACCTTTCTGAGTTGACCACGTGTTTTTTGCCCTGTCTGACATCATACTGATATTGCATGTTAAGCCAATTTTATCATAACCGATAGAAGTGATGGCCCAAGCTTTCAAATATATCTGAATGATCCTCTGAGTTGCTACACCTTTTTGGCATGAATTGGACCTTGTTTGTTGGATTTAAAGGGAACTGTATGCACATTCAACACCTTCATTAGATCAGCTGTACTTCCAGTTTAATCATCTGTGAATGACAGTTCTCGTCGTGTCTTCTCGTCTGTCTTCAGCGAATGTCAGGCTCTTTCTTTGGTCCATTTGCTGTGAGATAACACACTTTTCTCCATTTTTGTACACAGAGCACACATTTTATTTTTAAGACACATGCAGGAGACCAGACTGCGCTGGTGTCTGTGTCCATCCCTCCCCGTCTCTCGAAAGTGTGTGGAAAAACACTTACATGACTTTGCTTTGATTTGCACTGTGTACAGAGGGGTTTCCATCACAGCCGCTCTCATGTGGCCTGCTGCTCGTGCTCCTGTCTGCTCATTGAAACCATCCTCTCAGAGGGCTCCAAGACAAGACAGTGTCTTGACTTTATCACAGACCATCGTGGTGGATTTTTGTCAGGTTTATACAACCTCAGCTGCACTGAAGGAGTTTCTGTTAATTTAGCTAAAAGAGGCATGGATTGATTAATACGCCTCTAGCAAAGAGACACCAGCAAAAAGGGATTATACGTCAGAGATTACAGTATGTTGGAAAATGTTGCAGCTCACAGATTCCTAAAGTAAACAGGCTCTCGAAAGCCATTACTCAATTATGCAATTGTGAACACACCACATGAGTCACAGGCTGACAAGCTTTGGTTAACACTTGGTGAGACACTGCGAGGTCCAGTTTAAAACGTGTACCACATTGGTTTTCACACACCTTCTTGCATGCGAGGCAAATCAGCCGCACTGGAGCTTTACAGTTCCACATTAGCGGGAGCTTGTGGTAAACAAGCCAAGCAGGGCACCACTCGCCTAACTCTCCTGTGTTGCAGTCTTTTTTAGTGTCCTTTTATAGCCTCCTTCCTTCCTCCTCACACTCCACAGTCTTCCGAGGGGCCGTGCAGGCACACTGGGGAGTAAGGAAGTCAGCATGCTTCATTAAGTGAATGCGGCACACCACGCATGTCACTGAAAACAACAGAGGCTCTGTTCAGGAAAGAAATGACACTTAGAAATAATAGTGAGCCAGAAGCTGCCCTTAAGGAATGGCTGATGGCTAGGCGGCCTCAAGCTGTGGTTCACAGATTTTTATTTTATATTAGCAAGCGGGAAACATTGACAAAAGCTTCTTTCCTGGAGCTTCACTAGCTTCAACATGAAAGCACTGAATTACCACGCAGCATTTGTAGTAATGCTGTAATTAAGTTAACTTTATGTGATCTTTCTTTAATCTGCAGTCAAACACTGAAGCCTGTTTCATCCATGACTTTTCATTGTGTAATTTCCTGATATAGTTAAGATATGGTTTGTCAGACACTCAAATTTTATCACACAAATATTATTTTATAGGCATGCAGTTAATTTAAGTGTCCCATTTGAATTTTGGTCTGTTGGGTCATGTATCAACAAATGTTTGAACAAGAATACTAGATCTCCCTGAAGAACAGGACAAACTTGAGCAATCATTAAACAGTGGATTAGCGTGGCACATGTCCAATGTATCTATGCAGCTGCCAAGATGGGGGATTAACACCTTTTTCTTAAAATTAGGTGGTGTTGAGGATAGATGTCCACTAAGCTGACACAAGCCCACAGCTCATACTTGCAATGTCGTCTAGCTCTAAAAAGTTGTCTTTAAATCTCCAGGCATAATTGGAAGTTATAATTAACAGAGCTTCACAAAGTGCATCAACTCTTTGAATTTGTGCAGGGGACAAAGAGTATTCATGTTGAGTTAATCAGAGTGGTCCTGAAATTTAATTTTATTAGTTAATTGACAGAAAATAAAGCTAGAACATTTCTGATAACATATTAATTCCCCAAACTTACATTTGCATTCAGACTTGCTTACCAAAGGTTGAGCAAACACATTGAAAACGTTTCCTTACTCACAAAATATTTGCAAGACAAATGATATTTGAAAGCCTGCATTGACTCACAACCATGATTACTAACCACCACGGTCTTCTTCTTCTCTGCCTTTGTTCGCACATTGCTATACTTCTTAGTATGCTATCGCCACCAACTGTCAGTGAGTAAAATAGCTTGAAACCATTGGCAAGATGTGTATGGCGTCACCTGCTGCCTTGCACACATACAACCAAACACAATGGGGATCCATGCACTAAAACATTGTACAATAATATAATATAATATAATATAATATAATATAATATTAATAACTAGTGGTCAGTAACTCCACAGGGCGCCCTGTATCATGTCATGTATCAAGAAAAATGCCAAATATTCTTTCATTCCGGCTCCAAAAATATGCTTAATGTGTAATGTAAAGTATTACATTGAACTATTACAGAAATAGTCCCACATTTAATTCATGTATAAATCGTATAGATTGTATCCATGTCTAATGAGGAAAAGTCTGAACGGGACAAGACTTGCTCCATACAGTCCTCTTTGTGAACAGATTGAATCCCAGTGTAGGAGTCTAATATGTGGACGAGACTGAATGAATCCCCATGGACAGGTGCACATCTGCGGCACCTCCAGGGCGGCTGTGCTGGGGGGATTAGAGAAGGTGAGAGTGTTAGAGCCCTGCCGCAAGGCCTGTCCCGGCTGCTGCTGTTTAGCCAAGGCAGCGCCAGTGAAACAGAAAACAGATGACGGTGGGGGGGGGGCGGGGGATGGGGGGGGGGGGCCGAAGGGCTGGCTT
>JBBMOE010000017.1:9397129-9430324 GCA_037975065.1 Chaetodon trifasciatus | reverse complement strand
TGGGGGATGGGGGGGGGTGAGCCGAAGGGCTGGCTTGTGTGTTCCTTCTGTTCTGTATCTGTGTTTACCCTCCAGGGGTGTCAATAAGGATATGGCTACCATATTGTGCATGATATTACCCATGTTGCAGCATGGTGTGGTTCTTCCATTTGTCCTGCTTTGCTGGTTATTGTATTATTAGTGAATTGAATACATATGTAAAATCCAGGGATGACTCATCACCTCTTTGTGTCAAAGATGTACTCAGACACATTTAAACCCAACAACCCCAGGCTTGGGGATCACTTATATGTGTCCCTGTGAAAATAGAGATTGCAGTATATAAAACACTGTGTGGAATTTAAACCTCACTCTTTCCTGTGTAGATATTCGAGTCCATCTTCTATTTAAACAATCATCCCTGTGCTCACTCAGGAAATTTTGACAGTCCCCTTGCCTTGCACCTGTGCAGTGATCCATATCAAAGTGGCTTTGGCAAAGCCTGATGGCCTCAATTAGGCCTTCTGTGCCACCTCAACTTTTGCACCCGCTAACCTGGTTCTTGCCCTAATCTTGTAAGATCATGTTATGTTTTCTTTAAGGATTTTTTTAAATGATTTTATGTCACAGTAATTTTTTTTGCCACCCCAAAACCAAGACCCTAATCTCCATATATTTAGTTGTTCTACTCCACTGGCTACAGCTTATTGTCTGCGTATTTGGCTTTCACCATCCTGAAACTGCATAGAGTGATTAATACCCAGGCTTGTACAAAGGGCTTATGAGTTTTGGCAGCTATTGTAGATTTGGATACAGAAGAGAGTACTGCACCACGATTAGTTTGATATGATCATGCACACTTTGTTGATACTCAAGCAGGGCTGCCAAATGAAGTATGAATGAAGTATTCAATCACAGTTCCAAGTACCACCTATCATTCTGCTGATCATCAGACCACTTGTGTTTCTTTGGATGAAGACAATATTGCAGATTTACCCTAAAATGCTCTTTCCCCCCATTTCTTTTTTAAACTGGCATTTAGATTACATGGTTATTCATAGGACATGTGCTGTGATTATCAAGGGCTATTTTAACAGTACAGAAAAGAGTTACTATTTGAAATTTTGGACTTACACACCAATGAATGCAGGCTGATGGCTTAGCTCCAGGTTGCACTGACCTTAGGTCACCACACACTTGTATACAGCACCGTGCCGTCACATCAGCCACTCAGTGTTGACAAGATTTGCCAAAGCCAGGATATGCAGGCAGGCGGGTGAGTGGGCGGGCAGACAGGCAGACTCTGCCGTCTGGCACAGGCAAGGCTCAGAGACAGGCGACTCAGCCATGTTTGATGACTCCCCGCGCTCATCTATCAATCGCCACCTTTCCAAGTCCTCAAGCCTCTTTGGAGACACCACAGATACCACACTCTGACGTCAGGGCTTACAAACAGAAGGGGAAGTTGGGAAATGTCTACTCACTTGTTTATGGTCTGGTGCCCTCAGAGTGGACAAGGCCTTTGACCTTAGGGAGCTCTCGTCAGAATTGTGAGGCAGGCAGCAGAACAACTCTTCAGACTAAAATAGTAACGGGGGGGAACATGAGATTTCTGCCCATCTGTTGTGATACTTAAGTCCCAGAGAGATGGTGCTGAAAGAAGTCTTAGCAGTACTATTTGCAGTATCTCCATTGTAATGCACAATAAAGAAGATGCAGCTGCATTGTAATTTGTCTTCAGTCCACAGAATTTGGATCCTTTTAATCAGAAACTACATAAAACGGTAATGATATGATTATTACAATTTCTGTGCTTGTTGAAAGAGACGGGCTGGCACTTGAACATCAAAGTTACTGGAAGGAGTCCACATGCTGTAGTCACTGCTCCATAAAGGTTTGGGGAATGAGATGCATGCCCAACAATCCACCCTTTACATTTCTTGGAGTGTTGGTGAGGTGGAAAAGGGAGGTAGGACATTAGTCTCCAGCTGGCTTTAAATCCCGCAAACAACCCTTGTCAACTCTGCACACCAGGTAATATCAACAAACACAATGTCAAATTTGTACCTTTACAACTGTGTTGAATAAACTGACTCTCTCTTCGTACATTTTGAATTGTTCTGGCTGGTGCACACAATATATAGTTTCTTCCAATGGTCTTAAATAAACAAACTTGCATGAGATGTCAGTTTTTTTTTTGTCTCTATCAAGAAATGCCAAGAGACGTGAGTGTCATTGGTTATATAGAAGATGAAGTGTTATTTAGTTTTTTGCCCAAAACCAAAATAGACAGTTTGCCTCTTTGAGCATATTTTCTTTTGTGTATGTGGTACAAAACTTGGCCTGGAACACGTTTTGTAAATCTTGTGGAACCAGTTCATATGCTGTGCCTTATAGCTGCAGGGACATGGACTCTCTTATTCTTCAACAGTCTGGTGCTTCCCCCTCCATCCTCTTTCTCTCGCTCTTAAGTTACCAGCACCGTTAGGCCAAAACACAGTCTTGTACCATGGGATTGATGGGTGCCAATGGTTGCCCCTTCTTCTGGGAAACATTTCCTCGAATGAAGGCTTGTGGTGAAATGTTTACAATGTGGGAACTATTAGCAACCTTCAGGGAGAACAACCCAACGTGGTGTAATCAATACTTCTTTTGTTTGTTGAACCCACACACTGTAACCCCAGAGTCTTCAGCTTCCCGGGTATATGGCCCATGGTAAATTTTGCAGTGAGGCAGCTGCTTTGTGTATCTGATGTAGTCAATTGTAATACTAGAGTTTTAAGAACACGTAAATGGGCTTATTGATGGTGTCTAACTTGAGAACACAACTGTAACACTGGAATGTGGTAATCAGGCTCTTGTTACTAGCACCAGGCTAACCAGAAAGACTAACCGGAAAGACAGCTTCTAGGTTTATAATAGCTATGTCGATTGCAAGTATGGTTCCCAGAGGCTGACAAATCCATCCTCTGCAACAGATGCCCGCAGGGACTGTTGGTGATAATGGGAGAGATCAATGAAAAAACCTGTTGTGCAGAATGTGTCTGCATTGGTAACCAAAGTTAGCATTGGTATTTCTGTAGCCGTCCCCATTTGCAACAGCTGTACATGTGTACAACATGCTCATTTCCGTGTGGGGACACATGCATTTAAGTCATGTGGCGAAGACCCACAAAACCCTGGATACAATCAAGTGAACTGGGTCATTCAGCAACACCTGCTATTGGAATTTGAGGATCAACACTCAGGCTAGCAGCTGATTCCCCCTTTTTGCTCAAATCCCAAATGTATAAGGATGATTGATGCGTTGGACACATGTGGAGTAACTGTTTATCTCAGGCATCATCTCACACCTCCTTGACATTAGTCTCTCATGTACCTTTGTTATATTTTGCTTTAAGCTTACTCTCAACCGCATGCAGTCTAGTATGCATCCGCAGTAAAAAGTGCCATGCACCTGTTCCCGCTCTGGCTCCCTCCAAAGTCCACAACAACTGGGCTCAATGCCGAAACCATTGGGGCTGAACTGAGATCAGTCTGCCAGCGGATCCCCTGTAATTTTTTCTTTTTTTTCCTAAGTAAACATCCCTAAGCAATGCAGGTATTTTCATCTGTCTGTGAAAAAAACATTCAGGACCAAGCTTGTGACATAGTTGAATTCCTCCCATTCAATTTCACACCTTCAATTGAGATGCAGCCTTTTCGCTGTGAGGATTAGGAATAACCTCGAAGGTGTTAAAGAAGCAATTTCATGGAAAGGTACAGCAAGTACACACCTGCTGTTAGGTTTTCAGATGTCTTCAAAGCAGGCAGATGGGTTAAGTTTAATGAGGTAGTTATTGATTTCTTCTTGGCAAGAAGGTTACCTGCCTAGTTGGAGCAGTATAGTTACTCAGAGTATGATTTTATCCATTCATTCACTCTCAGTAAAGTCATTGTGGCAAGGTCAAATAACACTTCTGTATGTAATTGAAGCTGGGGGTGTAAACCACTGCATGGCAGATTGGGTTTCAACGCTGGTTATCTAAGGTTCATAAATATACATGGCCTTCTTCTGATAGGTATTTCTATTTCTACTCCTTGAAAATTTACAAGTATGACTTCCCTTTTCCACAAATTAATTACAAGTCCTGTTGTATTAACCTTTATAGATGAGTTTTAAAAGTCAGAAAGACGCCTGTAGAAGCTGTTACGTTTTCAGAAGGGGGAGGTCATAGTGCTGTCTGCCAACTAGGCGTGGACAGCTGTGAACATGAGAGCCATAACAGTAGCTGTCTACTTTTCCTTTTTTAGCAAACCTACTTTTTGATACTGCAGTCATGTGTATTGAGTATGAATTGCAGCCAATATTTCATAACATTTCACGTAATCAGTGGGTCATCCAAGTTAAACTGGGATCTGATTATACTGGCTGTTAATGTGACAATTACTATGTCAAAGGTAAGGTGCTCAGTCCATATAATCATTTTATGTAGAAAGCAATAAGAACTTGATGTATTTTAAAGTTACACAGAAATATTTGCGTAGTATAGTATGGTACTGTGGAGCACCATTCTTTCTTCCTGGAATTCAAGCTTTTATTTGACACAAAGAAACAGAAACTTGTATTTATTAAATAATTCATATGCCTGTTGAATGTTTTATGTAATATTTAAAGTCGCATGTTGCAGAATATGTCACAACTGACTGCAAATTTATTTTTCCCATGTGAATACCTGATATATATGAACGTGTGCGCATATCAAGCCAACACGGCACCATTCAGTGTTAAGTTAATCAATTTTTCAATCAAAACTATCCCCTCATCACCACATACTGTCTGAGTTTTTAACCAAACTACCACCAATCAGGTAAAATCATTACCAAAGAGAAAAAAAAATCAAAATTGAATGGGTCTCGCCAAACATACCTACATCTAAGCACATACCCAGACACAGGCCCATACATGCCTTTGGTGTTATAGGGTTACTGACACTGTGGGACTGATGCGTGTGTTCATTAGAGTGATTATATCACTATGGAACCACTTAATGTCTATAGGGGACTGTCAGAAGATACCAAGAGGGTTAAAAATACTGTACTGGTCATAAGTGTAGCTTACATTCACACTCTCCTTTGACATTGTCCCATTCCTTCTCTATCATTTTTTTTGACAATGTTACTATTCTCCCAACATGGTCACCTCCACAGTATAGTTTTCCCCTGGGTGCCTATGCTACTGACATTGATTTATTCACATTATTCAATACACTCACACTCTCCACAGTAGTATAGTACCGTCTGTCAGTCATTTAACATGTGTAGTAATAACTGAAAACTTGTTCAATATCTGAACTGTTCGCTGCCTTCAAATCAATCTCCTAACAGTTTACAACACCTTGCAGCTGTTGACAGTTGGTTGGCAGGTTTATGACCTGTGGTTTAAAAGGACAAAGCACATGTGATTAATAACCCCAAATATAAAAAGTTAAGTGCTTGTTTACCACTTCGCTCTGGACACAACAAAAGCACTGTTTATCACCAGTACAAGAGAATGCTGTCAACTGTGCACCAGAGGAATATGGGTCCTTATTTTGATCCAAGTCGCAAATCCTCCCATGAAATCCCCATGTTAAGCATGTCGTGTTATGCAAATATTGATATTTCAGGAGAGGGTTTTAAATTTTTCCTTAGGGAGCTTTAAGCACATTGTAAACAAGATCAGATCAATCTGGCCGGTTAGTTATAAACAAAGTCTCAGCCTTTCGTCATCATGACATAAGATCGACGCCGATGGTATTAGTCAGTCCTGTCTGTAAACACTGGCGCTCCAAGACTGGACAAAGCTACGCTCTGACTCTTGAACCAGCTTGGTGTTGTGCTTGGATTTAAAGTTGTATACCAAAGGCAACGGGAGAGAAAGTGCCCGCTGTCTGCGACTGCATTGCACCCGTGAATACCTCCACCCTTTCTCAGAACACGACCTCATACTGTACACTGCTGCCAGCCAGCGCTGCTCCTACAGTACATTCAGCCTCTTGGTTTCTTTATTTGAGCAAAATGCATCAGCTGAAACACAGATAAATTGATATTTTATGTTACTATGTGTCAGATTTTTAAAGAATAGTTCAACATTTGGGAAAGTAATGTATTTGTTTTCTTTCTAAGTGAATTGAAAAGATTGATGCCACTCATCCGTTCATTCGTTCTCTCTCTGTCTGGAGGTTATTATGTCCATCTACCGGCACCTCTGAACACAAGTTAACACACAATGTCTCGTTTGTTTAATTCATACAAAAAGGAAGTTGTGGTTTTATGGAGGACTTATGTACTGATATTGAACATCCTAGAACAGGGAGTTGGTAAAGTCTCCACCAGTAGCCTGGCAATGATGATTTCAGCAAGTTACTACGTTGCACCAAGATATAGCCCACTGTATGGTGTTTTTACACTTATACGGATTAAACAATTGAGATATCATATTCATAATTGGTGATCTTATTCCTGATATTGCACACAGGTGCAGGCTAAGTGCATTCAGTGTTTATGCTCAGACAAGCTAACTGGAGGGTGGATGTAGTTTCACATTTAATGGACAAGTTTGTGAATGGTATCAATCTTCTCATTCCACTCTCAGCAAGAAAGTGAAAAAGTGCATTTCCCTCAATGTTAAACTATTAAGTTGCTAGTCTAGTTATAGTAATACATAAGTTCTTTAAACTTCACAATAAAAACACCTGCATTTTACTGAGAAACTCATGCTCAAATGGTTAATATAATCTACTTTCTGCACTTGAAAGAGAGCTGAGTGAGGTCAAAAGTCTTAATAGGTTATGACTAAACCATGGGAGATGGATCAGGGATGCCTAATGGCTCACCCCTCCACCTTTCTTTCAAGTCTCATAGGTAGACAGTGTGTCATCATTCAAGATCAATGGTGACAATAACCTGTCCATTTTAATGAGATTTCTGATTGCTTTTCAAACCAAAGAAAGCCATAGCAAATGCTGTTGAGAAATGTGTTGGTCACACTGGTCTTGATTTAACCTCATGCTTGTTATTTGCCTTTCGAGAGGAATTTTTATTTTTTAAATTTGACTAGTTCCTGATCATGCACAGACCCTAATAAACTTGTTTCATCTGGAAACACCAATCTAGACATTCCCCCCAAGTGTTTGTCTTTGTAATTTCAAGAGAAACAGTTTCTAGTATCACATTTTCATGAAGTACTCAATGTGGTCTTTGTGTGGCATTTTAAAGTGTAGACAGTCGTGGGTAGGGTCGGGCACCAGGCTGTAAGGTTAGAAATAGTGCCCCAGGGACAGCACCGAGTTAGAACTTGGCGTTGATCAGATGGAGCTCAGGTTACTACCAGCTGCCCACCCAGATTTGCTGGCAGGTTAAAGTGTCCAAAACCAAATCCCTGCCAATAGTGAGCTCAAGCCCAAGCCCTGAGGAGAGTATTGTGTCTTTGGCACAACTTGATGTTCAGCTGCAGCAAAAGTCTTGACGGAGGGGAGCTAAGCGATGATACTATGCCTAGGTTGGGAAAGCCACAAATCAAAGGTACTCCGCCCATGGAAAGAGATGCCCTATAAAATGCTGGAAAATGTGTGTATGCAAAATCAAATATAAACCATGATGGAGAGTGTTTTGAATCGAATAAGTCTTTTAAGACACACGAGGGATTTTGGAAATTTGAAAAATGATGTGTTTCTTTCTGTATAGTATAATAGTTTGTACAACATGTGCTAGTTCGTTGGTCCTCTTGTGTATGTGCTTGCTGCATTGGGCCCTTACCAAACACTACAGTGGCTGCTGCTCTCACAAAAAATGTGTGGAGAGGTTTACTGAACATAGAGAATAATGGAACTGTCAGGTTAACACATGGCTTGCCTGCACACTGGTATAGTGACCCTGGGTATGAGAAAACTAATAACGTTTGTGGGGAAATAAACTTGGTGACCCAAGCAACCAACCTTTTGTGATTTTAGAATTCCAGGTTGAGTCTTGCATTCACTTGTAGTTAATAGAGCTTGAAATTAAACAGCAAAACTGCAAGCGAACTGTTTTCTTGTTTTGTGATTTTCTGCTTCTCTTCTGCATCCTCACATTCACTGCTGGTCCCTCCTCATGCAGCATGTCCTCCATCAACCACTTCCTCCATTCTTTACCACATTCATGTCAATCAGAGTTCATGAAGCATATTTTTATTGGATTTTGATTTTGGTCAGTGGCCTTATGATGGCCCTTTTGTTGGGCATTGCTTGGTTTGTATTTTTAGCGTCATGGCAACGAGTTGGGGTCCAGTAGGGGTATGTGTTGGGTGGACTGTTGAAACACCCATGGCCGTTCAATGAAAGGCCAACATTGTCAGCGTCCCAAAGATCCCTTTGTGCGTGGATGCGTTTGATGGGGGCCTTGTCATCTTCATGAGACGGCATGTTTGTTGACTCACGACGGGAGGCCTTTGTGAGGGCCTGTCACTACAAAAGACAGTTTGCTCCAGTGCCAGCACTTCTGTCTCTTACAGTATCTCAGTGCAGTTACCTCAAATGATGAGTTGACACAATCATGATGTTTTTATCCATAGTAGTAGCATAGCTCCAGGGATAGCAAAGTCTCTCAGTCAGTCCACCACATTGGGTTGATTAGCTTAAGATTTTTGTAAAGACACTCATGGTCCACAGAGGATGAATCCTGCTGACTTTGGTGGCATCTTCATGTAAACATTTTAGTGCGTCCAGTAATTTAATAGCTGCAAAACTAATGACATTCCCATCAGCTGTACAATTTGTTTTTAGTGCTGATGAGCTAAAATGCTAAACTAGATGGTAAACATTATACCTGCTCACAAACAGCATGTTGGCATTTTCATTATGTGCATATTAGCGTGCTGATGTTAGCATTTAGTTTAAAGCACCACTGTTCCTGAGTACAGCCTCACAGAGCTGCTCACATAGTTTGTACAGACTGTACGATTGTTCTTCATGAGCATTTCTATTCTTTTTGAAACACTTGCTTTCATAACAGCGCAATGAAGTTGTCTGTGTGAATTTTGACATCTTCAACTAAACTTTCCCCAGTTTTTCTTCAGTCTAAGAAAAGCTGGTTTTACTTAAACCCCTGAGAAGACTACATTCAGATTGGAGATTTAATTGCTATTGTCAGACTGAAAGAGCACCCAACCCTTTAAGAGCTGTCACTGCCAACTATTGTGAGGCAGCCTGTCTCAAACCCTGGAGATGCTGCTGAGAGCAAACAAGTGGCCACTATGGAGGTGGGGGTCTGCTGGATTCACTGAAAATGTTGGTGGAGTTATTTGTGTCTGCCCTGATCCACTGTATTTGCAGCTCATGGTATCAAGTGTTGTGGGTTTGTGTATGTGTGTGTAAGGGGTGGATTTGATAGGGAAGTTGAGATTTGGTGTGTGCCTTTGCAAGGGGAGTTGGTTGCCGATGAGGTACGAGAGCAGCTGGTAACTCCACTCTCTGTTAGAAAAGTCTGTCGCTGAATCCAGAGTCAGGAGTCCAGCCATTCATTCCCAGCGAGAGCAAACACAGCCAGGTCAATATCTGCCATCATGGCCACTACAGTCTTTCTGCCCACAGTTCTCAAAGGAGGGAGTTTTTGACTGTCTAGTTCGGCAGTAGAGTATTTTGTGTTGAGACTAAGGCTACCCAAAGAGGGGCCTGTGGGCCAAATTTTAGCTCTCAACAGAAGTTTTTCTTGGCACTCCAATGCGTTGCAAAAAAGTGATATGGTTTTCTTTATTTGGTCTAGTTAAATGTAATTTAGCAGTATCTGAGGTGTGTTTTGATTACCTCAGGCATTTTGGAGACCAAGGAAAATACTCTTACTTTTGCATTTCAAGATTATCAATGACCAGTGGAGTTTTAGGCCAGTAGCCATATTCTCATTTCTGCAATTCGCCATGCATGTCAAGATTGGGCATTCAGGTTTGTATTTAAAGCTTAATGCAGAGATGATTTACCATGCAACACTCAGTATACAGTGAGAAAAGGACAGCTATGAAAGTAGACTATAGTTCGAGCTGGCTGCATCCACTGCACGGGCAGTCACATTAATCTCCATGATCAGTAAGAGTCTTCCCATCTGTCGGTGCAAGGCCTGCTGTGATTAATGGTGAGGAAATTAGCCCCTCTTTGACTGAGTACATTGAAATTGCCTGATCGACTCAAGGCAGGTCAGAAGGCCTTTAACTAGTTTGTCTTGTGTCACACGGTAAATGAGGCAATTAATGGAAGACCCATATTACTTGTGCACTTGAAATCTACGCAAATGAAACTCTGTTCCACCTTTTCATGGCATTTCTCAGGGATCAATGTGACTCAGAATGTCAGGACCATAAGGTAAAGTTAAATGATATCATATGTCGAGTTTAATTCGGGTTTATGCAAGTGCACTCATGTAAGTGTGAGGCCCAATATCTTACAGTAGTTTGGAAGATGCTAAAAGTGCCATGGCCCTGGATTGGCCTCAAAATAGGCACAGAAATCCCTTCACTCTTGGTTCACTGAACACATTCAAGAAAAAGGTCCTTTTGAAAGGAAAATAAAGCAACAAGCCACCACCACTTCCCGCCATCGCCCCTCAGGCTAAGTGTGGGATTGACTGACAAGGTTTTCAGTTTCAGACCCCTCAAACATCATCAGGCCTCAACTGCCAGTTGCTTACCACATGGCCTGTTCGTAAGCACAGACACATTTCTTCTCCTGACCACAAACATTACCTTGCTATTTTGACCCCCTTTTGTTGCCCAAACCGCTGCTCTTATGGGGCTCAGGGGGCTCATCCCAGAATGTTTTAAATCTGACACAGGAGCAGTTGTTTCAGAACATCCTTTATTTTGAACAATTCTGCACCACCACACAAAAAATGGCATCAGACGGACATAAAATCTCCCCAGCGCTTCATCTTGCACTAACCACACTGCTGTGGATTTGTAGCAGTTACCCAAACTCACAGGACAAGGCCATTACTCACAGCTGTCACAACTGAGCCCAGGTCACAAACATGTGTCAACTGAGCGCGACACTCTGCCTGGCATCAGGATACCTGAGCTCCTGATCTTTTTCATCACTGCCACTGCTGACACTAACGGCTACGTGTACCTCAGGAGAACAGCCCAGCTTGATTTATGACAGAGTGATTGTGTTACACAGACTATGTTTGCAGCATGTATTTACTCTTCAAGTGCTGTTGCTGGATCTACATCAGAGGGTAGATTATTGGAATAGATCGGGGAGGATGCTTCAGAGGCTGAGTCAGCCAGTATTCACACCTGTTATTTAGTGCCATTCTTAATCCTCTGTACCATCATTATACAACATACCAAAATAAATCTGTGCGTAGTTTGTTGATCCTGTTGCCCGAAGGACAAATACCAATACAGATAGAAAGATTTGAACATTACAAACATAAATAAGGTCACCCATATATCTCCTTAAATTTCACTATTTTTGCATTCAATCATCAAAATATAGATAAAAGTATCTTTCTTTCTTCCACAATAGTGCTTTTATTACCACCATTGGTGACATGTAGTGGACAGATGGTGAGAGTGAGTACAGATGACATTCAAGGTTCCCATGTGCCAACTCAGACATCATTATGCCAGTGACAGACAAGGGGATGTGCTATGTATTTCATGGTTTAGGTGCCATGTCCGCACCAACAGCTGACCCTCCAGTTTAGTGTGTGTTGTGAACACACGTCTGGAGCACAGGCAACTCTCTCGCCATATATCTGTGAATGACAGGAGGTTGTTATCATCAAAACAAAGACGTTCATTCACTCCGTTCCACCTGTGGCTAATGTCTGTGTGTGCCTGTTCATCCATTTTTGCACCATGATACTTTAAAGAGTTACTACCACAGTATTTTAGAGCAATTCTGTAACCACTGTGGGACAGCTGTGGTATAAATCATTTTGGTTTTTGTTTTGTTGTAGTTTGGGTACTAACAATTCACATTCCTGCACTTACCCCACTAAGAAAACTTAAAGTAGTCGATGAGTTGACTGTCATGAGAATGAATTGGAAATTGTTTCATAATCATTGCAGTGTTTCAGTCATTTTTCACTCCAAACATTTATCTGTTCCAGCTTGTAAAATGGGAGCATTTGTATTGAATGTCTTTGGGCTTTGAAGTGTCAGTTGGATTGAAACAAGCAGTCTGAAGATGCCCCCTTGGACTCTGGGAAACTGTGATTGTTGACATTTCCTACATTGATCCAAGATTAATCAATAATTAAAATAATTTTTATACCACCAGGTGATTTCTGTGTAATGGCACTATATCACTGTGGCCTTAGGGTTTGAGATGCTTTGTAGAGATGCTTACCAAAGACAAATATGGTATTTATTATTTCGGCTCGCTTCTCTACATCATCAGTCGTGAACTGTCTCATACAAACATGCTATGATTCTGGCAACAAGCTTTAATGTCAAGTAAGAAACCCACAGTGTTGTGTTTTATTGTAATTTGGGGTGGTCAAAATGTCAACTTTGATAATGGACTGAGTTATAGTGTGCAGACATCAGAAACCTTGCCAAACTCTCCCTGTAGCTTTATCCCTGCTGTCCGTCGATGCCAGTAAACTAAGCCAACTGCAGAGGAACAGAAAACATTCGCAAGTATTCTAGACATTACCACCCCATATGACTAATACATGGAAATAAAGCTGAAAGTCAGCTAAGAGTTTCTATAAATTTCCAAACTGCATCTGCTCTACATGACTTTTAAATTAACAGTTTGCATTATGACATTTTGACTTGAATAAGCGCTGCCTTGTGCGCTAGAAAAACTGATAAGTCAAGAAGGGAAATCATTTACAATCCTTCCACAAACTCACACACCATCCAATTTCCTCAGCCGGTGTACTCACAGAGTACGCACTATTTCCTCTCTATTTTTCTCGGTATTTATTGAAAAGCACAGCATGGCTGCATTTCATTTTCTTTAGAAACTGTACTGTTTGCAGCTGAGAGACTTCTCAGAAATAAATGGATAATACCAAGTGACAAGATGCTGAGTTTCTGTGCATCCCAGGAGTGGAAATAACTTGTGCAGGGATGTGACTCTTTTAAATTTTCATAGCCAACATAATTCATGCTGCTAACAGGTCTTGAGCGACTATTGCCCATTACGAGCCGCATAATGAAGCTACGTTTATTTTCTTGGCTTCAGGTAGTTTCAGTATCTCTCTCCCACTATCTTGGCAACATTTGAGTACATGTTTAATTTCCTTCTTTACAGCCAGTTTTCTGACTGTGATGCTCTTTGGCCTTGAAGTAGAGGAAAGAAGAGTATAGTCAGTATCGGCCAAGTCTGCATGCCCTGTGCTCATGTAACAGTTTTCCACAAGAGTAGGTTGCTTCCATGATTGTTTTGTAATGATTGTGACATTACTGCATAAAAACCAATTCCTTCCATCCAAGTAAAATATAATGGAAAAATTACTGAGAGTGTGCCCTCAGGGAAGGGATATTTATTTCTATTATGAAGCTATTTTGATTTCTATTGTCTAAACATCAATACTTTTAAGGTATACTAACATTTGGGACAGATGCTTGTTTTTTTTTTTTTTTTTTTTTTTTTTGTTAGTGGAAGTTAGATGACAATAAAAATAGCAATTTCAACTATATGTTTAGCTTAGCTTAGCCCAAAGACTGGAAGTGGGGGGAACACCGTGCCGAGCTCTGCCATAGGGGCCTTCTAACATGGCCTTATTTACACAAGACTGTTTAATGTACAAATGGACACATATTTGAGCTATTTAATCACCACGCAGTTGCTGGCAGACTGCATATACGCTGCAAATCCTGCCTTCCTTCCCAGTGAAGTTGCAGATTTTATAACTCTCAAGGCAAGGAATATATCATTTTGGCTTCCTTTTGGTGGCCCTCAACTAAATGCCTCACTTTGTTCAGTTAGCTAGTTGCTGTCTTGGATGTCTGTCTGCTGTTTTATGCTGGGCAGGAAGCGCAAAGTGGGTTTATTGTGTTTTTACTGAAATTAGTTTCCGGCTGAAAATGAGGTTGATGAGTTCACTCAAAACCCAAACCAACAAGGCTGAAAGAGGCTCTGCAGAGTTGAGGTGAACCACAAAAATGGTAATTCTTTATGGATTCATCACCATTATATATTAACCTACACATACAGTGGTCATTTAATGCTGTTTTAATTTAATGCAGATTCTTTATTTGTCAGGGTGCCATTGCTGTAAGAAAACATTAATTCTAATAGGCTGCAGGAGATAAATCCTTAGTCAAATGCTGAATTTATTTCTGATCAAACTGATCACTTGCACTGATATAGCACACCCCAAAAACATTTCTTCTGCTCCACTGTGA
The DNA here is from genome assembly GCA_037975065.1 of Chaetodon trifasciatus. Taxonomy (NCBI): domain Eukaryota; kingdom Metazoa; phylum Chordata; class Actinopteri; order Chaetodontiformes; family Chaetodontidae; genus Chaetodon; species Chaetodon trifasciatus. The sequence goes on along the minus strand of JBBMOE010000017.1, from coordinate 9,415,989 downwards.
GTTCATTTGGGAAAAAGGGGAGACAGGCCAGGAATGCTCACTGTAAAATTTGCTTTCTTATATAACTAAAAATAAAAAAAAAACCCCAACATTGTGCAGTGCTCTTGATTTAGAAGATGAAGGAAGCCATTTGCCAAGGCTTCCTTGAAGACATTTGTTTATTTTGACAAAACCAGAAGGCACCAAGAGCCACACAAGTAGATGCTTGACAAGTGCAACAGAAAGATAATAAACAGTGATTCTTGGAGCGGGGGATTTTCTTGCAAAAGCATTCCCTTGCAGAGGCAGTCTGCAATCCCATTGTTTCAAGTGTGTCTTGAAACCTTGGAGGGAAGTTATTGTCTGTGGTGGAAATATTGCCATTGCAAAAGATGTACTTGATATTCACTTCTGAAAAATTCTCACTGAGTTTAACCTGTTTTGGTTGGTATTTTTATGTAATTTATCATCTGAATGTGTGTGTGTGGAGTATGTACAGTTGATTTTAACATTATGAATGGCTTGCTACAACAGCTCTAACATATACAACAGGAATCTTCAATGCATTCCTCTGAGTTTGGGATGCGTGTGTACATCTCAGAGACAGCTATATCATTACATAGTTTGTTCCAGATTCAAGAAGCAATGCTATCCTTACATTTGGTTTCCCTTTACTTAAAGTACACTCTGGAGGGAAATATCTGAGCTGCTGGGCCTTTGTTCAGCAACAAGGCACATTGGATGGTCTGTACTGAAAAGACTCATCCTCAGCAACAAAGACAGCAGCCAACATTTTGTGGCCTCACTCCCCCTTCATTTATGAGTAAAGGACTATTAACCATGTGTTGTGGGAAACCAACGTCTTGCAGCATCCTATGATGACAAAAAAAAAAAAACATGAAAACAATTGGATGAAAATAGAGCTTGAAATTGAAGTTATGTGAAATTGTGATCAATGTAACAACCACCCACCACGTAAAACATCAATATATCTTCTGAGTCATATGATCAGTTTAGAGCAAATTAAAAAGGAACAATGCAAAACTGATCACTTTTTACTCCCCAGCTGTGCAATCACAGTGAAGGGAAGACCATGTGGGGTTAAAATGCCAAAGCCACTGCAAGATGGAGCAAGAATCAGTTAGCTGTCAGTTTATATGAATTTGAAATGAAGTCGAAAATGTGCAAATGTTCACCCCACAACAGTCACCTCTTGTTCTTCCTGTATGTCCTGTGTTGGAAACGTCTGTAATAGCAGAACAAAAGCTCAAAACTAATCAATGTAATCTGTCATCTTGCAACAACTGTTTACAAGCCTGATTCCAAAAAAGTTAGGACACTGTGTGAAATGTGAAGAAAAACAGAACGTGATCATTTGCAAGTGAACTGTGTTTATAGAAAACAGAGTTTCAGAGTGTTCCTGAGCCCATGTCGTCATATCCTTTAAACAGTCATATGAACCTGTTTACCTGTGGAATGTTACAAACAGGTGTTTTTGGAGCATTCCACAACTTTCCCAGTCTTTTGTTGCTCCTGTCCCAACTTTTTTGAACCATGTTGCTGCATCAAACTCAGAAGAAGCATATATTTACAAAAATCAATGAAGTTGATGAGGTAAAAGAAGAAATTATTGTCTTTATACTTTCAGTTGAGTATATGTCAAAAGCACTAGGAAATGATTGTTCTGTTATATTGTTTTACACACTGTCCCAACTTTTTTGGAATCTGGGTTGCACGTCTGTTGTGTATTGCCCTGTAATGCCCTCTGTTGACGATGCATCCTTGATCACAATGGTTCCCCTCAAAACTAGGGAAACATGGCCAAGGTCTCAAAAATTCTGAACAGAACCGATTCAAGAAAAAGAGCTAATTTAATGGAAAATGAATATGTGTGTATAATACATGGTGCGGTCATGCAGCTACAATATAAATTTGAAAACGAATACGACTGCACAGCTCATAAAAGTTGCAGAAGTACCCTTTGGCATTTGACAGAGACAATGGATGGTATACTCTGTCATCCAGAACATTGACAGTGGTGAGGTGGGTAACTCTATATACACTGTTGGGGCTCTTGTATAAAATAACAACAATATGGTCGAAAACAATGCAGTTACAAAATGTAATTCAATCTATTTTCAGTGGTAAAACCTTTTTTTGGTGGGGGGTTCAATAGTTTCCTCTTCTAAAGCTTATTCTTGAGTATGCAGTGTTTTCACTTGATGATGAAACATGACTAAATTGGGGATTAACGGATGAAAACGTCATTACGATGAAGTTTTAAACCTTTAAAGCAAAAGCGTCTCATCAGATAAGTAAGTCTTGTTGTGAGTCCTGTTCCAACAAAGCATTAAAAAGAATGAGGAATTCTCAAACATGCTAATCCATCACTAATTAATTTAGTACCCGCTCACAGAGTGACTGTTTCTCTCACATAGATTCCTTAGTTATCGACTGGTTTCTTGTGGAGACCACTGTCCAACATCGGCATTAGTTAAACCACTTCACTCCCCGTGTACACGCAGTTTCACTTCCTGGAACATGTTTATGCTTTCTCCCTCCCCACTCATTACTTCTCCTGCACGCGCTTCCTGAGGTTTCTGCCTCATCCGAGATGCATGGGGCCTTTGTCTGCACTGTGCAGATGAAAGGTCCGCGGTGAGGCGGCAAACCGCGCGGAAACAAAAGGATTCTTTCTCTTGTGCTCACACATTGGAGCAATCTCAAAGACAGCTGTTCCCCTCCCGGGTGTCCCAAACTGTCTGACTTGATCTCTCCTTCTCCATCCAATCCAGCCCGCTTCTTGCTGATTTCTGAAAATATCAGATGGGAAATGAAAGGGCCCCCCAAAGTGGTGCAGAGAAGAGGAGACATGTTTAACCAAACCATTCCTGTTTACCCTCTCCTGAGCTGTTCAGATGCCCCCTCCAGGTCAGATAACTGGGCTTCTGGAGCAGCGGAGCTATCCAGCCGCTACAGATGATGCACTCCTGTCACAAGCTCCCTCGAATGATCAGGGCAGATGACTTTTCAGCACCCACAGATTTAACCCATGGTGGGCGGGTCTGTGTGTAATGAAGGGGTGTAAATCAAAGAAGTATACTGTAACTGCAGCATGTGGGTTTGTGCTTAAGGGCAGAGGGCACTCCAATTACTTGCTCTGTCACCAAAGCATGATGAAAGTCCCCTTAGCGCAGAGAGCTAGTCGCTCAAACATGAGACTCAGGCAGCTTAAACCCCCGTGTTACAACTTGGTCCAAGGGAGGGCTGTAAATTTATTTGAAAGAGGGAACAGGATTTTCATTCATCAGTTTTTATTGTATGTTATCACTTCTTCAGTGCCTGCAGATGGGAAGGAGGCTGACAGCCATGATCAAATCCAATCTCCGTGGTAGTCGTCTGCTGAAAAGTGTCATAATTAACTCCAGAGAGAGCAATGTGTCTTTGCTAAATTGTGTGACTAAACTGTATTGCAGTGAATTGCATAGGATTGGATTTTCATATTTTAATCAGGTTGATGTCCTTTGGGATGTCTGCACATTCAGGAATTCCCATTGCACTCTTCTGAATTAAATTAAAAGGCAAATTCAAGCATGTTGTAAGTCCTGTCATGTATTTTCACTTCTGTTTTTGAACTCAATGTTAAGATGTTGTGCATTGAAATCCAAAGACTCTTCAACATATGAAATATTACAACCTTGGCAAGCTCCAGATAGTGCAAACACATTTTGCATAGTATAATGATCGGGTTTTTAAACTCCAGCCCTGCATACCTTTTTGCATATGCTTTCTGCATTAGTTGGATTCCTGGATCCCACATGAGAAGGACAAAGAACCAGGAAAAATCAGGTCAAAGTCGGGCTTTGACCTGGCAGTTCACCGCAGACCAGCTCAAAACGAAATCGAGGCGGAGTGCAGAGCCACTTGCACCCCGGAGCTTGGAAAAAGCGTGGCAGGTTTACTAGTCATAATCACGAGAAAATAATAGGAATCCAAACATGGGATTTATGGTACTTCTTAACGGCATCCGGCACATTTGAACTTTATGTGCAATGTGTGTACACTTATGTAAAGCACAAGTACCTTTGCAGTTAGTTGTGCTAAATTGAAAAGTGCATGTACTTATTTTTCCTGTACCTACCAACTGACAGCATAGCTCATACAGTCTGAAACACAAGGTTGGACAGGCCTGAAATTTGATCTCTTTCTTTAGAAATTAAATACCTGGATATCTTTCTTGACTGTGTAAAACCTCAAGTGTCAAGACTGAGTGCTCAGATCCTTGCAAGCCACTATTTAATATTGAATGTGGTTCACTGAAATCTACCATAAAGACAGTTATTCATTGAAGAGTATTGCAACTTTAGGGAACCTGGAATTGAGTTCACAAAGGCACAGAGAGCAACATTTACTGAGGAACTGCAAGAACTCCTAAACGAAGAGAAGGGATAGGGTTGACGCAGCTGCTATGGATAACACTGTGTTTATCTGAACATGAGCACAGCTTTGCTAAAAATGCTAATGTGATGTTGTGCATTACCTGCAGCAGCTGACTGTGAGCAAGTATTAATGACTAGAGGAATCCTGTGTACACCCTGTAACGTCTCTCATAGGAGCTACATTTAGCACTAAAATGCTGCAAGCAAGAATTACTCCTACTACTTTTAGCCTGAGGATGGCTGTGAATATATGGCTCCTGGTTGGTGACAGAATCAGTAAACATCAGTTTTGAAAGCACTTACAAATATCAGCTGCTCTGCTTCCTCTGTGATGCTGCCAATCGCCAACAAGCAACTGACAAAACCTCACTCATGCATAGAATAGCATTTATACTGCAGATCAGTGTGTAGACAGCTGACTTCTGCGGACAGTTATAGATTCGTGGAAGCACAGCAGTGTGAGGATCGATCCGCTTTCTCAGCCCAGTGGAAAACTGCAGTGAATTGAGGAAATACTCAAGCTAATCATTTACTGCAGGCATGTGTTGCCTTGTAAGAACAAACTTACAAAGACAAAATAATTAGTGTTAAATAAGGCAGAATAATTTGCAAATTGGGCATAAACACACAAAATGTTCAGGGAGTGCAAAATTTGAGCAGCGAAGAAGCTGATATAGCGAGGACATGCACAGACCCCTCACATTCACAGTGTGAGGCAGGTAATGAGCAGAAACATCCAGTCTCGGCGAATCACTCTTCAGTAGGTGGAAGAAGAGAGACATTTTAATCTGGAAGATGCTTTCTGTCCCTTAAACATGTATGTCTGGCACTCATCAGATGGGATTGTGGGATTGTAGTGTGTGTTTAGTCAATATCCCGTGTATTTATGCACGCTGTCAACAGCACAGCGACAAGGCTTTGCCAGCAAGTAAAAAAAGTGTCAACAAATCCATCTGGATAGTTTTTTCAGTCAGGTAATATATCCCGAAGCTGACCCCCCCCCCAAGCTCGTCTCGGCCCCTCCTTCCCAAGCGTTTGCATATGAATACTGTAGCAACGAGTGAAGCAGATATTTAACTTGGAAGAGTCATAGTCCTTATCTGTTATGACAGCATTCAGAAAATGTCAAAATGTGATAAATTGAGGGAAAAGAAGAAAAACAAGTGGTGGATGGTCAAAGATGAAGTCATGTTTTTTCCATTAGCTCTGATGAATCCTCTCTTCCTCTCTTTGGAAATGGATCTGAGAAGATATGGTTTTGACTCGGAGTGTTTTTAGACCAGTCGCTTCAAATGTCGTCTTGTAAAAGGCCAATGTGTTCCTACACGCACTTGAACTGTGTTGACAGCTGAAGAATGCCGTGTATATGTTTAACTGACAGTTTGCTGCACACTCGCTGGCCTGGATTGAAGAAGCCAACTTTAAAGTGATGTCAAAGTTGCTTTACCATGAAATAAAAGTTTGCTGAACCTGGCTAAAGTACTGACTCTGTTTCTCTTTCTCTTTGTCTCCTTTGGCTGGAAAACCCACCTGCCTGTCTTGGATTGCCTTGAATGACTTCAGGTATGTCAGATCACTTAATACCACGAATACAGTATCTAATGAGATTACCTCCTTCACTTACTCCTCCTATCTTTCAATTGGTAGTTCTATCTATACTAGTATTTGTATGGGCAATCAGCAAATTATGCATGACATAATGCAGAAGTAAATCTTAGCAAAAAGCTAAGCTAGCTAGCTTGCTATCATGTAAATCCATGTATAATTCAGATAAATACATAGACTCAGATGAAAGGCCACTAAGCCCCTAGTAAGGACACTAAATAAAGCTTTGAAGTGGTCAGAATACAGCAGACCTTAATGTTTTTCCTCCTGTCAGTGTTAAAAACGTGCACTCTCTCAGTCCTTATGTTTTCATTGCAGCGAAGAAGAGCGTAAGTCCCCCTTAAGATCTTCTGCTCTGTGTCTCTGCATTGCGTAACCGACTATTTGCACCCCACTTTTCAAACAGAGAACAAACTAGGCGAGGCATCGTGTGCAACCAAACTCTCAGTTTGCGTCCCCCACAGTGCAGGAATGTTTTCTTTAAATAAAAGACCTGATTTTATGCAATAACACAGACATGGCAAGCGGAGAGAGTCTCAGTTATATTGGACTCCCCTCAAACTTTGCACATATTTCACTTTGCAGTGTAATAATGACCTGCGTTTCTAATTTGGCTCTACAGGGAAGGGAGAGGGGAAAATAAATCTTGGCTGCAAAGTCAAGTTGAGAAACACCAAAATGGATAATGACAATATTTGGGAGAGGGTTTTTGCTTTAATGCTGACAAGAGAGACTAAGGGATCAATTCCAAAGACTTCTAATCCCGTGGACTTTATTGCTGGCTTCTGGCAGCCATGTGAGGCAGCAAACAGCACCAACTAGGGCAATCAAAATATAATCTCATCAATCTGCTAGATAGTCATTACAGTGTGGATTAGGGTAATGCATATGATCCCTACTTAGGGTATTTTTTTTAACCATTTTACTCTGATGCGCCCACATTTAGTTTGAAATATCCAGGATATTGTGCAGAATGGCTGCTCAAGAAAGATTCTAGGTTTTATAGGTTTCTTCCAAATGTATAAAACGTACAAAATAAACAAAATGTTTGTGTGTCACATATGAAAACAATGACTAATTTGCGATTGGTTGGAGTAATCAGCAGGCAGAACAACAGGCAGGGATCAAGCTGTGCACAGAGCAGTTAAGGACTGCGGTCATTGCTCAATCTCCTTCCTCCCCATCCCTCTCTCCACTTGTTTGCCTCTTCCCTGATTTAACCTTTCTTCTCTTATTGCTCCTCAAAGCCTTCCGCCCTCATGCTGCCACATCCTTTCCTTTCGTCAGCCATCTTTCCTACTTGGTCTCTCCTCGTGTTTCCCAGCTCAACTCACAATCATTCTCTCTCCCCTTGATTGCTTGTATATCTTACCTCTCCAAGTTTGTACCAAGACCTCTCCCTGCTTCACCCCCTTCCTTATCTGGCTCACTATTAATAATGCCACCTGTTGGGCTGGGGCCTTCATTACACTCATGTAACAGTAAATCAGTGATGAGGGCCACTGAGGGTGCCCTGTACAGGCTAGGCAAGTCATACCACTGGCACAGAGAGCTATGCCTGGCACTCACTGACTAATGCATTCGCTAGTGAGGCCAGAGGGAGAATAGCTAGAGCAATGAGGCCAAGGTTAAAACAACCTCTGATTCTCTGCAAAGATGGGATTTAAGACAGAAACTTAAGAGGGTTTATGATGACGACGATGGTTGGCCGAGAAGATGGACATGACCTCAGTTTTTTTTTTTTAAATGCAGATATGCTCAGCATGTTGTAAGCATGATAAAGTTGCAATCCAATATTGCATCTTGGAGAAGTCTGGAGTAGCGGCGATGCTCAGCCAAGGAATTGGGTAATTGATATGCGTTTCGCACTTTAAAGCCAAGGGCATGGTGCGAGGGTTCGAGGGTCGAGCACTTGAAAGCACGCACAGTGGGACGTGATCAGGGGTGTGGGTGTTGGGGTCGGAGGTCGACTCTCTCAAATAGCCTTGGTGAGTACAACGGGCCATCGGCTTCTTTGACTTTGAAATGGGAGGCTCCGCTGGCTGCTCTCCCATGCTGGACCGGCTTTCAGCATGCCACCGTCCCGCCATCAAAGACAGTTGTCGTGTCGAGTGTCTTCCTGGGAGAGGTTATTTTTAAGATGACGGAGGAGGGATTTACGAGCGTATTTGACGATCACATGCTGTATTTGATGTACAATCAGCAAATTAGCAGTACAGTAAAGGGAATGAAGATTGATTTGAGCTTTGTTATGTAGTTATTCCATCCAACAACGACACAGCATACACATACTGTGTACTTGAGAGGGATCGTTTCTGTCTTGGAGGAGAACATGCGGCTGGTTAATTAGCTCCTGCTGCCCATCCATAAAGAACAGAATGCCACCCAGCTCCAAAGGACAGAAAATCATAGTTCTCTTGTGACATCTGTCTTGAAGGCACTTTTGTTCATCTGCTAATTACTGTCTGATACGTCTGCGAGGAACAAAACTGCTTCCCTTTCTCCTTCAAAGGGACACACCATGTCAGCCTGTTCTGTATGCCAAATCAATTAGTCATCAAAAGTCCCTCGGAGAATAACAGTTAACCTTTATCTCCATCAATGTTTCATTAGTTGCCCCACTTGCCAGGGTATGTTTTCTCCCTTGCTGAAATGAAAGCAAGCGCTTGTGGTGGTTATTGTAAATAAAATGTAAATGCGCTCATTAGTATTCTCTCGGTCCTCTCACAGATATACATTTTATCAGCTCAGAGGGAAGAAAAAAGGTTTTAATGAATGTCTCTGAGCCACTTCATGGATTGTTCAGACAAAAAGGGGTCACGTTGCTGATTGTTTACATGCCACACCATCACGTACAGCTACCCCGCGCCAGAAATGCTTTTTGCCTCCCTCCTGCAAAGTCAGGTACACACACAAATGAATTCTCCACACCGTGTCCGGAAAAAGCAATGAATAGTCCTCAAGAGGTTTTGTCCCATACCGACACAAATTCACATAGAAGACTGTGGTTTGTGAAAGTGGGCGGTGTAGAGAAATACAGCCGCACAACCTATACAGATTAAACAGGAGTAGAGAACAGCTACGTTTCAATAAGACCAATATCCTACTTCAATACTTCTTTACTGTTTTTCAACTCATCACTTGGATATTCTGGATATGTTGGATATATACAGTCACTAATGAAATTGCACATTGGTTCTGAACAATAAGACATCTTAATATTGCATCTTTTAAAGATAACCACCTTTGGGTACCACTTGGATCTATTACCTTCACATACAGTAATATATTGGATGTGTAGGACTTTGAGAGAAATGACTTTATTCTTTCAAATGTAGTTTTTAATTGATTTGAGCCTTAAATAAATTGATTTTACACTGAGTTCAGTTTCTAGAATGAACCCAAAGGGATATCCTCGCATCTGTGGTTTTTGTCCCAAAATGGACTAAATCATTTTACAATGAGAAAAGTAATGAAACCTACATTTCAACTGAAATGAAAACCAGAGTAACATTCTCTTTGCTTAATAAATGACTCAATTGATCAATTTCTGTTAAATCAGCTAATCTATTAACTGATTATATTTCATCACTAATTGCTTTATTTACTGTCTTGGTCACATTCCACTGTCTTGGAAAGTTTTAGACATCACAAAAATTTTAAAGCCTTTTATAAGATGTTAACTTAACGATACACACACAAATCAGGTAAGACACGGAGATTGTTAGCATACAGCTTCTGTAAAGCTGCTTAATGACTCCAAACACTAAGCTGGAGCACATTAACAAAGCTGTCATCTCCTGTTGCCAGGATGCCTTTTTTTCCTCATGATCTCTTAATTGGATCCTGAGAGGAGTGACGGCTAGGTGGGAACTCCTGCTGCTTGTATTTCCCCCTACTCACATAGCCAAATCTGCAGTGTCTGCCTGGCTGTTGTGCCCGTGTCCCACTCTATTAGGGAAGCACTGACAGCAGGCACAAGTGACCGCTCCAAAGAGGAGGAACAGGAGGAGTGTCGTCGTCGTCGTCTTCTCTCTGTCAAGCAGAGACTTGTTGGGATAGATGGCAGGCAGACCAACTGCAGCTGGCTGTGCCTCAGCTCATCTAAGCACAACTCTGCTCTTCCAGCTTCAGCACAGGCATGTCCTTATTTCCTATAGGAGTTTTCTCCATGCCTGAAACCACTTATAGTTGACATATGACAAGGTAATATGAGTGAAGTAGGAGTCATTAATTCTGGCATTGTCAGCACCCACATAACAAGCTAAGTCAGTTGAAGCCAGTGCAAACACCATGCCAGCCAGGCTGAGCAGCACATCAGTGAAGAGAAACTGTTGAGTGGCTGAGCACTCTTTATGAAAGCTTTCACAAATTACGCTAAAATTACACAAAGCATCATGAGTATAGTGTTAATTCCTCATGAAGTACCCTCACAGAAAGGTCTCAGCATTAATATTGCTGAAACTCTGCAAAGCTGCACTTTGCATTAGTTGTTGTAATTAAAACATTTGATTAATAGTTCATCTGAGTGCAGTCCCACCTGGCTCTGGTTGGTTTGCAGTCTTTATCTCCTTTTTGTAGAATACATCGTTACAAATCTTCAAGCATATTGTGCTGCACTGATAACATATGTATGCATGCTGTATGCATAAAACAAGGATATGATTTATTTAAAACTGCCATAATAAATGATGTCATGTGATAAACAAAAGGTTTTAGTTACCTAACTTGAACCAGACAGTACCTTACTCATGCAGCTGGTACATTTTCTGTTTCTACAACTATTCTAAATCATTTCCTCATCTCAACTCACAGATTTGGGTCACAAACCAAAACACTCTTTCCTGAGGAAAACTTCTTTTCTTTCAGAAGTAAGACAGTTGTGCCTATTAGTGTCTTCTTCAATGTGTCCTGCTGAACTTGGCCCTGAAAGATCATGTTTTGGTCAAAATGGAGCAAAGTTAGAAAGACATGCCCAGTATGATCTCTCTCTTCCTCTTTATCTTGGTTTTGGACCTTCTCTGACTCATTAGCAGCAACACAATTTGCCAGGCAGGAGCAGTCATGCAGATGGGCGATGGTTCAAACTGATGGGCTTTGTCACCTCACATTAATCTTGCTGAAGATTAGAAAGAATCTGCCGCCCAAAATTCCTAATGATTGGAATGCTCATCTTGATGAGAAACGCCACCGTTGATGGCCTTGCTTGCTTTCCCTTTTTGTCGCTTTTGAAGGGTCTTCCCAGAGAAGATTGTGTAGCATTAATGAAACACCCCTGGCAACAACAGGAGCGGCAGTAAAATAACTGTGGTCCTGCACCAGACAAGATTAATGAATACGACCTTACAACGAATCCCCATGTCACACAGTAATGATAGCACTTTTGAGAATGGCTTTGATATATTCTCACTGTTGTTGAAGTCCTATGGTGTGCCATAGAAAGTTCTTCAAGCAAATTCCATACAGAAAATAAGTAAATGAGTTGTCTTTAAATATAGTGCAAACTGGTCTAATTTTGCTACAGTTTGGAAACAGTAAACAATTTCCCGTGACAGATGCACCACTCCCTTTCATGCTTACTGTATGCTCAAGGGCTCAGTTTTGGTCCTGCCACAAACGGAACACACACTGTTCCCAACCACCGCTCTGCGTCTTGCAAACAAAAATTCACCTACCCAAAACTGGAACCATCTCCAAAACTTGGGAACGCTACTGTACAGAGTTCATTTTTCACTGTCAGCACATTGGCCACTTCCAAACAAAGCCCATCAATTTTTAAAGTCATTTTTTATGCGGCATGCTAGCAAAAACAAGGTTTGTTGAGGGATAATTGTTTGCTACCAGCGCGGGCTTGTCAGCAGGTTTTGACAGTTTATTTTTTTTTCTTTCAAACCAGTCCTCAAAAGTTTGAGGATGTTGCATCTGGCAGTGGTCCATGCTTGACAGATATACTGTGACTAATATTTGAGTAAATACTGCTGTCTTTCATTAAAGTGAAAGCGGTCTTCACCTCTTGTGGTCAATTAATTATATTTTGAATAAACTCCTCATTAGGAAGAGCTGTCACGGTTCTGTTAGCAGCGAGACGTCTGACATTAATTGTCTCCTAAGAATATTGTTTTGGTGGAACGTCCCCTTCTAGTTGACTTGCAAATTATTCCCACAATGTAATGAAACGCAACACATGTTCATCTGCTGAAGCTGCTCCATGGATTCCTGCATATTGTGCTCTTTGTGGGTTTCACAGCTTGCCAGTCTGCTGTTTCGTCTCTTTGGAGCTTTATTGTCACAAAATCTGAGGGCAGGATATTTGTTTCCTTGTTTCACAGAGCAAGTAAGTAAGTCAGTGTGAATATGAGTTACTGCAGTGTTCACACTGATAACAACAAGCTTGAGAGAAGATGAGATGACAAATATAGGGTGTAAATGGTTCCTGAAGAATCGAGAATCATCGACAGCCTCTCATTTGGGGTTCATGAACGCGGTATGGTGTATGATCAGTGGTGGGGAGCCGGTTCAGTGGGGTGCCATCAAGGACCCGTCTGCTCTTATTTGAAGCCACCCCAAGTGATTCATTAAATGATATTGGTGACCCATGGAGGTTTTGGGAAGGAACCCAAAAACCACAGGCATTCCCACCACCCATTCCCACAATCCATTCCCGCTTGGAGATGAGAAAGCAAGTACTCTTGCTGCATGCTTCAGTGGCTTTCCCAACTTCATTTTCTCCCAGTGTGCTAAAATCGTGCTATAATCCCTTGTAAAAAGTTACAGCTTCCCACAGACATATATCCAAAGAAATCAAAAGCCAGAGATCTGTCTAATAATGCCAATGAAAAAGTGAAAATTATGCAGACATGTTACCCTATTTGTCTTCTATCCGGGGATCAGTTTTTTCCTTTTCATGTACCTTTAGAAGTAAGTGCTGCATCAGGCTATGAAAAACCCCACCAGCAAAGGGGCAAAGCTGCTACCAGTCCCAGACTCTAATCTCGTTGTAACCCAATCCCTGCACTGCTTTTTGTGTACAAACCAGCCCTCTCAGTCACTTCAGCCCTGGAGCTTGTGGTCTGCATTCCGCCTGTCGTAGACACAAGCTGTCTAAATAAATGCTCGCCGTTGCCTCTTTATTCTGGTGGCAGCTTGTGTTCGAGGGGGCCTCTGTCGCTTTCATGCCAACATCCATGCTGCACACATGCTCGTGAACATCCGCAGACCAAACCAGTGGCATGCTACCAGGCTAACGCATACAGCACACAGCAGACACCAGCTGGGGACCTGTTAACAGCCAAATAGCGTTGGTCTGTCACTGAACAGCTTGACGCTGGTGCTGCCTGTTCATTCTTGTTTCGAGCTGCATTGCCTGCAGCAGTCCAGGGCTTTCAGTTGGCACTCATGGCTGGTATCACATGTGCTTAGTGTCAGTGCCAGACACTATAGCCTTGTGCATTCTGCTCAAGCTATACAATTAGCGTGGAGGCCCAGTCCTCCAAGTCAGCAGACAGCATCTGCTGGGCTCCACAGGGGTTAAAATGGTCCCACTGTCTGTTAGTGAAGAATTCCATTTGAGTTTGTTGAACAGGACTTATTTTAAGTTTAGTCAAGTGAGTAAACCTGTTCCCTCTTCTAAATGGGGGTTGGATACTGCTGGCTCAAAGAAAAAGGCTTCGCTGCAAAGCCGCACTGTTGTTCTGAGCCCAAATGTTTATATTTTGCAGATATTTCCAATGAATCGTAGTCGTTCTCCTGCAAATTAATCCACTCTGCTTTGCCCAATAACCTTCTTCTTCACACTTTCCTGTGTGGTCTCCTCTTGTTACATCCCAGATACTCCACCCCTCCTCCAAATGCCCAAACATGTCAGAGAAGTAAAAAGCTTATGACAGTAAAGCATTTAATTTCATCAGCAATAATTATACTGTATTCAACATGAGAAGAGACCTTCATCCGTCTTATAATGAGATAATGACACAAATTGAGCCATCCAAGAGACACTGGATATGATTTTTTACAGATGTTCAGGTTTAAAAGTAGATTTGATGATAATTTTCTTAAAATTTCTTGAAGGATCCAGGAAACTGGCTCGCAGTTGTTGCAAGGTGAAGACGCTTGCTGCATTTGCATGATGCAAAATGCTGTTCTTGATAAAGTCAGAGGAAATTCTACCTTAAGATGTGACAGATGTATTATGGCAAAAGCACGTGCAGCTTCTGGACAAGTTGTTTTGCCCCAGCCGTGGATGCCTGAAATCTAAGGATTTATTGTGAGACTGATCTTAAAGCGGACTTCAGTGACTGTGAGTGACGATATGATTTAACATTTTCTATGTGAGGGATATGAGGGTTTCACTGTGAACCTTTTTTGACTTTTATCCTTCAGTACTGCAGTTAGCTCTGTAGTGGTCCATGAAATTTTCAACATCTCTTCCTGAAAATGATGGAAAAGTAATGAACCTCTTGTGTTTGGCCCCCGCTTTGACTGAAAACAGGAGTATTACTGTTTGTAATGACCTAATCATGTGGATGTATCTGTGACAGTTTAAGCTTACTCTACTTAAATTATCAGCAGGCATTGAGTCTCTTTGACGTGCTCGGTCAGCACAGATACAGGATATGGGGGGTAGGACTTTCTGTGAGACCTTAAGAGTATGTAATTCTTTAAAGAAAGGCTGCGAAAAGAGCTCCCAAAAGTTTGTTCACTTGGAATGTTCCCCAGTCCCCTCCTGTGTCGAACTACAGAAAGAGCCAAAGCTTTGGTGAATCAAAAGCACAAATTGACCCTGTTCCATCTCTTGTCATCGAGTCTCATTAAAGGCATGGTTTTAAGACCACAAGTATCTTGATTTAAAAATAGGACCCTAAATTGCCTTGTTGTATCCCTTTTTGGTTTGTTTGTTTATTTCATGTAGGTTGTGCATCATGCAAAGCATTTTCTCGGGTGCCTTTTGTCCATTATGCTTGTTTGCACATTGTTGCACTACGGTGCAAATACCTTGATGAATCAAGCCCAGATGTCGGTGCTGGAATGCCAGAGGCAGGCCTTGGCGAACGGCGCTCTGGCCACCCCTCAGCTCAAATAAATACAGTCAACTTTGAGCATGTCAATTATTTCTGCCTCTGTGGCCAGAGTCAACAGCCATGCAGTGCACACTGTCCAGCAATTACACATCTCAAAATTAATTTTATTATAAATCTTGACAGGGAAAATAAAATGGTAATGGTGCTGAGTTTTAAATGTGGCTTCTAATGACTTGTACCAGCAGCCGCTTCAAAAACTGTCCCACCCCCAGACAGCAACGTTTCAGCAAGCCGCTTCAGGAGGCGCCAATTAAAATTCAGCAAATATCTTTTATGACAACCATGGCTGTGAAGTCACCACAAGGTCCAGCTTGCTCCAGTGATACTGTCAAGTAGAAGACGGAAACTTGGATCTGTTTTTTCTCACCCTCTCACACACACATAAACGTCTGATATCTTTGGCGTGTGTTGTAGATCCCAGCAAGTGACAATGTGGGAGTGTTGGGTAATGACATTGAATACAAATTTGACAGTTTTTTCAGATATGAGTCGTGACTTGTTTCACGTTGTGGTTGTAGAATGATGGCCAGGGTGATTTGTTATACCCAGCATTGTGCCATGTGGGGAAATATTGATGATGGAAAAGAACCAAAGCTGAATTTTGTTTGACGCACAAATTCAAACAATAGATTTTCAGTAATTCCCGAAAGATGTGTGTCTCCAAATTTGTTGGCTACTCCTCCTTTTTGATCAAGACATGTTTTTCCTCTGGTTGCGTTGGCCAAAAAGACATTTACATCTGACAAACACACAGAACTGACCTTTTTTCCTCAGCTGCTTTCCCTCATTGTGCATTCAGACACTGCTGGTTTGCTACTCTCTTTTATACATTAAACAAGCGGAGTCATACAGTTCAGAAAGCCACAGACTGTGACTGTTTGTCCTCCATCTTGGAAAGAAATTTCCAACCAGTGCATGGTGGAAATCCCAAAGCTGATCAGCTTCTGCTTTACTGCTTCACTGAAACATCTTGCTCAAGTTGAAACATTCTCAACCCGATTGAATGCTCTATTTGCCGGAGCAGAGCTGTTTTTATCCGTGTTTTCCATCGACTTTGGGTACACTCCCTCCGTCTTAAAATTTGCGAGGTGGAAGTCGTCGCCCCAGACACGGACCTGCTTTGCAAATCTTATTGGATGAGTCCTGAGTTGGAAATTTCAGTTGCCTGCTGCCACCTCCCAGTGCATATCTTTTTTATGCATCAGCAGTCTGATTTAAAAAGGGTCAAAGATTGCTTGCCTTCTTATGTCAAACACATTTCCCCAATCCTGCTTGCCTGTCTGATCTCAGCTGTGTTTTATTCAGCTCAGCATTTCTTCTTAAAGAAATCTTTATGAAAATGCTCCTGACTGTTTCCACGGGTGTTCAAGTGCAGACTCCTGCCTAATATGAATGCAGGAGGCATATTACATAGACCACAGCATCCTTAGCACATTACAGACAGAATTTATTGCGGTTACATGCATCAGACATGTAAATGTAAATGCAGTGAGCACATTCTTCTGCCTTTTTAAAATTCCCTCTGCTTTAACACACTCTTTTTGGAGTTAGACCCATGAACCTCACTGCCTGAATGTGAGAACGATCATTGTAGCTCGTACAGGAGTCACAACAGTCACAACAGAGTGATTTGAGGGTTACATGACTAACCTGACTCATGCTGCTAATGTCAGTCAGGTTAACAATAGCCCACTTATTTGGTAATTGTAGAAAGTGTAGCCTGCAAACAATGTCAGGCCAAAGGTCACTGAGTAAGAATGCACAGGTGGCTGCTTGGTGGAGTAAGATTACCAGATGCTCAAAGTCAGAAAATGTGACAAAGAAGTATGTGGATGAAAGCATGCATGCTGTTCGTCAAAGTGATCTTGACTTTTCGCACATTTGAAGGACAGCGTTGGTGTCATTTTCTTATAGGCCTTTCATTTCTGTCTGTGTGAGATTTTCCAACTCAGCTACTTTGTAATTAATGGGTGACATGATTACACTATACTAATTTTAAGAACTTTTACAATTAAGACCTTATGGTCTCAAATCAAGTGTAAAATGATCTGACATCCACCTAACTAAGACAGATGGATAAAAAGTCAAAATAACATGGACGTTTGTCAGGTAGACTTAGAAATCCCCATTTAAAGGGTCATTGTGTAAAATTTAGGGAGATCTATTGGCAGAAATGGAATATAATATTCTGAATTATGTTTTTATTCGTGTATAATCCCTTGAAAATAAAAATCATCCTCTTTTCATTACCTTAGAATTAGTTTTATGTCCACAGAGGGAGCGGTCCTCTTCCACGTACATGGACACTAATGTTCCATTTTTCTTCATGACACTCATAAAAAGACTCACATAAAAAGTGATAAAGTCTGTGTTTGGAGGATTTGTTCAGCATTTGAAACCAGTAGTCAACTTTGACTGTTTAAGAGGGTAGTTATTTAATCCCAAACCAAAATATGATCCAAAACCTATCAAAGTATTATTGGTGCCTTAACCAAACCAAACTACAACCATCACATAAAATGTTTCCGAGCAAGTCTTCAAGTCTAACCATATGATGCATTATTATTATTGCTAACTTGACCATGGCATGAGAATGATGGTCGCTGTGGTGCAGACAGAAAAGATACTTCTAACTGAAATACATGAGTTTCAAAGTTGCCACGAACAAATGGAAAATCCATGTCCTTGTACACAAATCCTATAGATGAAATTTCGTGTCTCTTTCACAAACTGCCATGAGGCTGTGTTGTTACTCGAGACTGTTACCTTAACAACCTGCAAACTACCTTGAACTTAAAGTTGACACTCATGCAGCGACTGAGTGCCCAAGGGCAATCTGCGCTCCAGCAGGCCTGCCTGTCGATAATTTCCCAATCCCTCCTCTCGCTTTGCAAAGTAAACACGTGTCTGCTCTCCAATTATCTACTACAGTTCCTTGAGTGTTATTGGTTCCTACCATTATTCAGTGCACTGCAGTGTGCGCTGCACAGACTCGCAGTACAATAACATTTTTCTTTACCGCAATTATCACATTGGAACAGTGAGGAAATTAGGATATTTTGCATTGTGGGGCAATTAACCTCGTTTGGGTTGAACTGTCAGGTTCCAAATGTGTTTGCAGAACCTTTAATGCACTTTTCGAAGGAATTAATAAGGTCTTGCCTTCAGAAATCTCTGCTTTGTTCAGAACATTTTACGTTGCCCAGTGTGAATTCAACAGACATTTGGTTTGGCCTTATTGTTGTGCTGCTCTTGTGGTATTAAAGTGATAAACTGCTCCACAAGAAGCGACATAATGTGTAACAATAATGGTTATAATAAGATGGTTTGTGTTGAATTGGACAAAATGTGTCTGAAAAAGCTTCTTTTTTTGCACTGTTTCAAAGACCATTGTAGGGCTTTTTGTTAGATTGTAAAAAGTGTGAACACATTCAGTGGTATGTGGTAATGGGGTACTTATTCAACTGGTTGCCTCTTAGCGGCAGTTTGCTAAGGTTGTTTTTAAGCCAGCTGTTCACAGTTGAGTATAAGCAAAGTGATTGGTGCAGGTTTAAGGGGCAGGTGAAGTGAAATCAGTGGAGTAGCTCCTCAGGAAAAGGAAAAGTAAGCGGCAACAGGAGGTTGTAATTAGCAAATTAGTTTGCTTTTCATGGGGAAATGGTCATTAATGTGGTGCTTTATCAGGCCTGTTTCCTTAGTCTGCTGTCTGTTTAGTGCTCTGTCCAGATTTATAGCCTTACCGCCCCCCCCCCCCCTCCCC